>CAJDYZ010001946.1:30389-43297 GCA_903986555.1 Heterotrigona itama
CGAAAGGAAAGAGTACGGTAAGAGAAAGAAAGAAAAGTGTAAAAAACAAACAGGATGCAAACAGAAGCACGTACAGCCATATAGAAGTACGTGCTAGATGCTAAATAAAGGAACGCAGAAACAGGAAGGATATGTCAAACGGAAGAAATATGCACGCGCGCATAGGAAGGAGGCAGAGATCTCGTTTCACGGTGACTGACAATCGTTGAAAGTTCGAACGTGGCCAGCCGTGTATCTTGTGATGCGTACGTGACGAGAGACCAGGCACGTGGCAAGAGCCATAAAAAAAGTGGGGATCGTGGCCGGTGTAATTCACAGTCGAACATCAACCTTGGAGCGGGCGAAACTTTTTTTAGCCTCCGCCGTAATAAATCCGCCGCTAAGTGTTTTCACGTTTAAACTGCTAATGAACTTCGGGCGAAATGCGAACGATGCAAAAAAGAACCATGACGAAGTAACCTCAGTGATTCTTCTCCCCTGGACGAGAGGAACCGTTTGCGCATAGAAATCAATTCCGATATACGCTTTTTTATCGGCCGATAAAACAGTCACGATATTAATGGCGTCGTGTAGATATCTCTCTCTACGTAACGTTTACCGAGAACTGGTCGATGCTTCTACGTTACGTGATACGATATTTTATGTAGAGCATAAAAGTTGTATAGATTTTATCGTGAATAGAAACGGCCACTCAGAGTCGTGGTTAATCACCAGCTGATGTAATCGTAATTTATTCATGGTTAAACTAACCTAAACCTGTAAAAACATTGTAAAGAGATTTTCACGACGTGTGTGCTGCCTGGACGAACTAGGTTTTACGTTTATTTATTTATTCATTTATTTTCTTGTAGGTGGAAACTATTTGCAGTATCTGACACAACTGATCCTTACGATTAAAAAAAAGGAAGTATCAAAAAAAGAAAAAAGAGAAAAGTAACGTAGTTTCTTGGTAAATTAACTATTTTTCAATGATTAAATCCAACGATATTCTATTTAATTATTTTTTAACGATCCTACCTAGTTAAACTATTTATCAGGATATTTCTATATTTTAACGTATTTTTTTTTTTTTTTCACAGAAAATTACAGTCGAGTATCTGTATACAGATCAATGCTTCAGAATTGATCCCCATTTTCCTGGGGGCCAGCAACAGTTAGCACAAAGAGTAGTCTGTGTTGCAATTCGCTCGACGTAGTTCGTGCTGTAATTTATGATCCCTGAATATTGCCTTATGGCCCAACTTTTTACAATGTCTTGCCTTTAATATATACCGAGTTTCTTTCACCAACGGGCATCGTATTCCCTTCCGATACCGATTATGTGAACAATATCAATTTTTCGTGACAAGAACGCGTTCATTCGTTCGTTCGCATTATCGATATTATTCGTTATTCGGCAATAAACGTCGTATGCGTATAAAAAGAAATTTTATTTCTGTACAGTGTGTATAGCTTTTCTAGATAGTGTTTCAATGATCATCGGTTATGCTCGGAGGACAAAGTTCACCGAATAGATTAATTTTACGATCGGCCACGATGATTATATGCTATTTGTTGTCGCTTCTATTGCATCCTCGAGTGTATCTTCGACATGCGTCCGGTTGTTTGGCATCGCATTAGCGGTCGTTTCTATGCCATGTTCATTGCTGACTTCAAAGTGTTCCGACGCTCTTCATTCAACTTTCAGTGCACACGTAACGTAAATTATAATTTATTCTCGGAAATTTTTATTATTTATTTTTTCCTGTCTTCTCTAGATGCCGGGAGACGTTAATCTTTTTTGTCGTGCTTTCGAATCTCTGCCCGAGGCTTTGTTATGCTATTTGACAAACATGGCGGGGAATTTTATAGTGGAGATTACGCTCTCTATGGAAATTTTCTATGTCGTTTCTGACGCTTATCTTCTCTACGTTTTATCATTATTATTAATAACGTGAAGTAGGAATTCTAATTCCTACGCAATAAAGTATTAAATAAAGTTACATATAATGTACATAAGAACGATTGAAAATTAAATTTTTTCGTAGAAAAGTAATAGGTTAGTCGTTGATATGGCAGATGTTTACATTATCGGTTTGGATCAATATTTTTGAAATATTACATCTGTACAAGGTGTTCCATTTAAGTGCTACAAAGTTACAGTATATACAAGGACAATTGAAAATTGAAGGTTAGGTCAAGAATCAATGTAATGCAAAGACATAGATTTTTTCGTAGAAAACTAATAAATAAATCGTTAACATGGCAGATGTTTGCATTATCGATTGGGATCAATATTTTTGAATACTATACAGGGTGTTCCATTTAAGTAAAGCTATCTAAATATCTTTTCGAATTGTGATGATGCAAAAAATATTTTTTGCTTAACATGAATGGTAGATGCGCTGATGAGTATCTTTTTCACGTGAATATCTACGAATTTTATGATTCATCTGAAGATTCTGATTTTCAAAGGATACGGTCTATAATAGGTGCATTTGACGCTTCACGTTCGTAGCAACCTCGCCGATAAAATAATGTCTGTGCTTATTCCAGACCAATGCTCTACATACCTTAGTGTGTCTTGGCCTACTTTAATTGTATGTACTTAATGTAGAACGCCTCTGTGCGTGGCTCTCGAGATACCTGTTACTCCCACAGTATCAAGGATTTTGTAATCTTTCTTCAGCTCCAAGCTGATTAAGACGTTTTCCTACATTCGAACATTCTCCAATCACTCGTCGAACATATTCACATATTCATTAACCGTAAAAAATGTTGACCGATTCAATATGAAACGGGCACGAAGCTAATTAGAGGAAAGTATATTCAAGGTAATTCCAAATGCATATTGTATTTGGAATATAAACACAATTATAATGTACAATTATAAAATAGTAATTATAGTATAAAACTAAAATACAATAATTTAAAAATTATATAATTAAATTATAATACCTGAATTATAGGACCTGAACCTAATCTGAACTTAAAATATAACACCTGAAACCTGAACCTAACCTAAACTTAAAATATAATACCTGAATTATAGGACCTGAACCTAAACTTAAAATATAACAAAATTGAAATACTAATTGTAATATAATTAGTATTTTGTATAAACAATAATTTTAATTTATTTTAATTTATTATAAACAGTATTTATTATAAATAATAATTAATGAACAATTTATTTAAATAATTTGTTATAAATTATATTTGTAAGCACTAATAGTAGTAGTACTATTTACTAATAGCAGTTATACGTTTTTCATTTTCATAGTCATGTTGAATATTTAATAAATTTCGCAGACGATAATCAACCATTTTTATCACTCCAGTTCTTTTTTTTTTTTATTGAAATCGTAGCACGACGTTTCTTTCGAAGCTTTCGAGTCTCGCAGATTTATTAGCCTGAAATTCTATAAATTATCTCCGATAAATCTTGTAGTTTTGTTCGTTCGTCGAGGCGTGGAAATTATACCTTGTAACATGTGTATTTAAATCCAACGATAAATCTTTCCTTCCTGACTTAAGAGGCTAAACCAGAGCGTAATAACACTTGAATTATTTAGAGATGTGATAATTTACCAGATTTTTCTGAAAAAAAAAAAAAAAAAAAAAAAAAAAATTATATTTCATACGGATGTCCAAATAATAGTCCGAACAATAAGGATAATTATACATTCCCTGCCCTCAGAATCTGGAATTCCATAAATTACTGATGCAATTCACATTCGTATATTTCTTCCGCTGCATGATGATAGGAAACATATTCTCTATTTAATTGCACTCGCATCACGAACATCACGAACAATTAAAATCTATTTCAACAGGTTTATGCTTTTATATTTAAAGACGTCGGTCTGATATTTCGTCCGTTAATTCGAGGTGTCGTTTACAACGCACGATTTCTGATTGAAAAACGAGCCAGGAATTTTCGGAACCCGTCCTCGATCGAACGAGAGACCGTGTTGCGAAGCTTATCTTCACTTGCTCAACTAACCCACATTGAACGCTTTCTCTGACGTGCAAGTTTCAAGAATTGTAACTCGAGAAGGAAGCATTCGTGTGAAGCATCAAACCTAACCTATGCAACATTATTCATTTATTATCTTCTTCGATTTTCTTCTTCTTCTTCTTCTTTTTTTTCCGCTTCTGAAATACTGAATATTTTCAAACTGTAAACACAAGCGAAAGAATCGTCACCGTTCGAAATTGACGTGTTCAAGTCAATAGTGTTCCAGCTAACTGGATTGTATTACACGACGTGTGAAGAAATACAGATTTATTTCTGTTTTTTTTTTTTTTTGCAGTTGGCGGCATGAACCGGCCGTCCAAAGCTGTGACCCAGGCGAAGAAAGTGGCACCACCGGCTGTACCCGATGTATTTCGACATTCTGGCTCGTCGTTCGGTTCTGCTGGATATGCGAGCAGCGAGGATAGCTGTTTCCTGCCCGGAAGCGGGCCAGGCGGGACAACGGACGAGGGTTCTTACGGAGTGCCATCTGGAAAGAGTCCGGGGCCTATTTTTACCCACCCTGGCTTTGCCTTTCCACCAGTCGTCGGCAAATATGCTCATGCCGAGGATCAAGGTGCGATCCTTATCGAATTACCGTCGAATTATCAGATCCAGATGGTATCGCTACCACCATGCTCGCCGTTATGTCATTTCCTTTAACATTCTTGATCCACCATTCCTATCAAACTCTCTATCCTTGTGTTTACGTTGTTTGTTGATTTTTCTTGTTTTTTCTTTTTATTCCAGATCAGCGGTTCGCAACCTTTCCTTCTCTCCTGCTACCCCTCGATTAGGCTCCTCCTTTTTCTTTTTCTTTTTTTAATATTCTTAGATCAGTTGAAACGACTCAAATTAATCTAATGACTAGTTTGTTGGATTTTAAGATCAAAACAAGTGGAAACACCACAAGTTTCTCTTTGTAAATCAAAACTTTGTAACTTTGCTTTTGTGTTTTTATTTTTAACTCCTCTTTTGGTGTCCCCCAAGGGTACCAAATGTCCTAGATGATAATATAAAGATATGAAAATATTGAAACATCAATGATTTTGATCCATCATGAACGTTCCTTATTCGCATAAGTTTTTTTTTCTCGCTTTCAGTGCGAGATTTGTTGTCAGTTTCTTAACGCTGTGTTGAAAACATTGTGTAATACTTTATGCAAACTTGTTTATGCATATAAATACATAACAACCCGAAGATTAACATTCAATAATTGTCTCCAAACTTGAAGAGATTCTCAAGTGAGACAAATGTGCAATGCTGTTGTTTGAGGGATCAAACACTTTAATGAATTGTTATTTAAAAAAAGAAAAAGAGATTTCAAAAGTAACAGTAAGATTCGACACAATCACAAATTTAACTTCAAACTTCTCGAGCTGTAATCTGTTATGGTACTTAAGTAGAAGTTGAAAGAAGTAGAGAACTAATTTTTATATACGTGTTATATTCTTTTAGGAATCGATATGACTCAAAGTCCCGGAAGAGATAGCCCAGGTAGTTCAGGATCAGGCTCCGGTTCGAGGCATTCTACCGCTTCATTAGATTCTGGGAGAGCCTCCGGGTATCATTTGGGCCCTAGAGGACCTGGTGCTCTTGCTTCGTCTCCCAGGTGTTCTATAAGCTCACTTGGCAGCCATCCCGACAGACCGGCGGATCTCGACGTCGTTCACGCTTGGTTGACTGAACTCCAATTCGAGGAATACTTGCCATTGTTTGCTTCCGCTGGCTATGATCTAGCTACAATAACGCGCATGACGCCAGAAGATTTGACAGCAATAGGTAAATCTGAATCTCAAACAAATCTCAAGCAAATGTTTAAAATATTCATTGATCATTGGTAATTTAAATTTACATATATGAAATTAAGAAACGGCACATTTTTTTTAATGTCTCAATATCATTGAACTATAGAATTCTACGCATTTGAAAATTAGCAGTGATGAGATTAAATTTAAATCTTTGTTTTCTTGAAGATTGCCATTTTCAAGTTTTCTTCTTTTCAAACAATTCATCATTGTGATATATATTATCATGAGTCACAATGATGCACTGAGCTATGATTATTTTGAATATGCTACTTATTGAGTTTTGTAATATTTCAATTATCCATTCAGTATCTTCTAAAATTTGTATTTAAAGCTCTATGAATTTGCAGGAATTAAGAAGCCTAATCATCGGAAACGCTTGAAAGCGGAAATAGATAATTTAAACATTGGAGATGGCTTGCCAGAGCATATTCCTGGCTCGTTAGAAGAGTGGCTTCGGCTTCTGCGACTTGAAGAATATCTCGGTGCTCTTCATCAACAGGGTATGCGTTCAGTTGAAGATGTAACGACTCTCACTTGGGAAGATCTCGAAGACATTGGCATCGTGCGTCTTGGTCATCAGAAAAAATTATTGTTAGCAATTAAAAGAGTTAAGGATATTCGTGCTGGCAAGCGTATACAGCCGCTCGATCTTGCTCGGCTACCGCCGCATCCTGGACAAACACAGGTGAAGAAACGTTTCATACAATGTAAAGTTATGAATTTTCAAGTTGGAAAAGTTTCTAATGCAAGTGCAAAATTTAACGCTCAGTTCTTTTTCTTATTTTTATCCGCGTAAGAATCATACTTCAGCTCTTATTTAATATTAATATAAATATTTAATATATTTTTTTATTTGTAAATTTACGACCTAAGGGACCTAGACGATTAAAATGTTTGTTTTGTTTTTTTTTAGTGAATACTATGTATCTTCAGCATTTGTAATCCCCCCCTACGTATGACTGGCTAAATTTAATTTTTCCAAACTGTATTTTCAGGACGTAGTTATTCAGCGAGGAGGTCCCGATTTGCCATCTCCCGACGAGGATTGTTCCTCGCCTGTTTTGAGATCTTTTCAGAGAGGAGGAAGTGATACCACATCTGGAGGCGCATGGAGAAGTATGTACGCTGCTTTACCAGCCGATTACAACATTGTTGGTCGGGCTGGTTCACGAGGAAAGTCATTAGAAAGCTTGGAAGATGCACCCCTTGGGTATCCTCCGTCACCAGCACCTTCTACGCATCCACAGCCAGTCGAATGGCGTCCACGTAGCTTTGAAGACGGTGATCTGACTCCTACAAATGATACTTCCATAGTGGATGCAGGTGGTGGAACTCTTCCACGACCAAGACATTGTCTTGTTCGTCCACGACCTGTAGCTAAGGTAATATATCGTAAACTACATAATTGGGATAAAATATGTTGAGATAACGAAGACACGAAGAATCGCGTAATCCTTGATTACAGGTCACTGCAACTCCAGGGCAGTTCAAGTCACTACCGAGAGACTTCGATAACAAGTATCAATTAACTTACGGACTCGAAAGTAGTCCACATCTTCCAAAACGTTGCCCTCCGTCTCCTCCGAGGCGTCAAAGCTCTAGAGATAATAGCGGTTCTGGAGTAGGAGTCGGAGGATCGGGAGTTGGCGATGTTGTGATAGATTGCAGCGGACCAGTTCCAACTGCTTCTTGCGAGGAGCATCATATACATCATCATCAGCATCATCACTTGATTCATCATCCGTCTCCGCCACCACCAGCACCTGCACCAGTGCCATCAACTCCACCGCAAATAAACCGACCACCCTCTTCTATGTCTCGTTCTTGGGGCAGTGTCAGTGTCAATGTTAACGAAGAACATGAATTAATAGCTTCTCTTGCTCTGCAGCACCGTAACGGTTCTGATGCCAGTTTTAAGGTAATTTTATATCATTTCTATTTTGTACGATAATAGTATATTGTCCTAAATATAATAATATATTGTCTATGTAGTGATATGATATAATAATATATTGTCAGACTTAATCCTAAATCTGACATAATTCCTGAATTATGTATATTGGTTATTAAATTGATCGTACACGTTTGTTAGAGTAAATATTAACAAAGAATTATATATTAATATCATTCGTATGTTTGCAGTCAAGTTCCAGTACAGAATCCGACTCACTACCATTTGCAAATGAAAATGCCGGAACAATAAAACAAAGAGCTGCACGCGCACAGGAATACGCAAGCGGTAATACTGGCAACAATATGTCAAGTCATGGAATGAGCCATCATACTGGTGGGAGCGAACCAGCGGATGTATTGAACGACATTGGGAATATGCTTGCAAACCTTACTGATGAACTTGATGCCATGCTCGAGGAAGAAAAGCGTCAAGGCTTGAATTCATAATCATTGCTACCTTGCGTTTGCGTCTGTTGTCATTTTTTCTTTCTCTTGATTTTTTTTTAATTACTAGTGCTACCACGAAAAATGCGACTTTAGTAACAAAAATCAATGACGAAAACATAGATTTCTCACGCTATGACGTATAATATCGTAGATCATGAGCGCATACAGTTTGCAAGATTAAATAGACAAAGTCGTATGAATTTGATGAATTGTAACTTGATACATCGCAATGATCTTATTGAAAGGAAAGAATGTTCGGTGTTGGACGAATGTTAAACTACGTGTTGGCTTACAACATAAGTTATATTACATAAACAATAATATCCTGTTATAATTGTATAAGTTAACGTAGTGGATTGTATTCTTCCACGGTATAATTTTAACTTTTATCTGTTTCTTCATTCCTTATTTCTCTTTTTATAGGACAAAGCTTCTTATTTTTCTATCAAAATATTATGAGCTTTTCACGAAGTTTCCAGAGACACCTGAATGTTGCACAATTTTCGCGATTTTTACATTTCTCTTTACAGTATTTTTATTCTGTACATTCAAAGAAAATTTTTTTTTAATACATTATATTCTGACATTTGATATTGCAGATTTTTGAACTTGCACTTTTAAATCAAATTTATACGAAGAAAAAAAAATAAAGTTATACAAAGATAGTTGTATGAGAAAAAGTATGCTAAAATAAAATTGCACTTAATAAATAAGGACAATGAATATTTATGCCTTATGATAAGAAGACTGCGAAATACATCAGTGTAGTCTAATTTTCAACACACACTTCATGGTACGCATTTTACATTCACATAGCATAAAGACTGATTCTCTTTCTCTGGAAACTTCATCGCTACCAACATATGTACATTCCAGCTAGTATATTTCCTTTTCCACTTCCGTCCTTTGCTAAAACGATAGCATGTTAGATTGGGACCTTCATAACTGTTGGAACTGTTAGACATTTTGAGATTAGTATGATACAAAGAAGTAAATTTCTGGGTTGAACTTTACCGTCGAACCTTCAAGCTTTTAGCACATTTGACGTGCTAAATACAAATACATCCGTTTTTGACTGTTTTTACTTATTTATTCATTTTGAATCTCGCTATAGGAATGAATCTCTTTCACGTGTCGTGTCCATTTCCTGAAGCGTTTTCATCTTTGGTTTATAGAGTATCATTTTGAGTCTAATATCAATTCTGAGAACGCCGGGGATTTTCTTTTTAATTATTGGCAGAACTATCGATATTGGTTTGGGTTAGATAAATTCCCGGCTAGCAATACTTATCCTTGTTGCTCTGTATTTAGAATGTGCATGAACTATGTAATAAATTACATTCATAAAAATTCTTGTGAATATCTCGGAAACAAGTAATTTCCATCAAAAACGGGGTTATAATCGTATTCAACACGTTGAAACAAACAGGATGATGTAAAATATGTATTAAAAGTTTGGGGAACAACGTTGAAGTTCTACCAACTTCTGTATCTCTTTTCCAGAGTAAAATAATTCTTCCAGTAACGTCAAAGAAAAATATTATTGAGTCGTGTTGATTTGATAATGAAGCATAATTATATCTTTGACTATATTATGGTACAATTTCTATAAGAGTTTACGAATAGTTTGTATGAAAAAAATTTACATCTTCCATTATTTGAACTTGAGAAGAGGTTCTCGTAAGACTGAGAACAAAATCAACATAAACATTTGACTGCCAATTAAATTTCAAGATTATACAGTTTAAATACAGAATCATATGCACTGTATGCCAATTAACATTTTATATTTATTATCCGTACTAATATAGTGATGTATGTGTAACTCACTATTGTTATATGGTGCACAAAAACATGTGGAGTGCAAAATATCCACGTGTATCAAATCAAAGTAATCGTCGTAGTGAAATCTTGTCGATAAAAAGTGTTCAGGTTTACTCGAAATTTAAGTATACTGATAGATTTGTGCATACAATTTTACAGTCCTCATACGTAGGATGAGTTGTACAATTGATTCAAGTTATATCTTGCATTTGATTGTATGACTTATCTTGTGCATGCATATACACGTACATATTTATATATGATAATTCCACGTTCTTCATCAATTCATGTATGATATATTTCTTAAATTTCAAGTATTTTAAAGTCTGCGATCTTATTTAAAACTTGTTACATTGTAATACATTGTAAATCATTGTTCACATATCAGTAATTTTACCAAGTAAAAATTGAATTAAAATTTTAAAGATGTTTTTAATTTATATAAATGGAACTTGGAACTTTCATATATAAATAGCTACAGTTTCAATATGACGTTATTATTAATGAAATACTCCTTACTTTACATTCTTTAAGGAGTACAAATTGCTTTGTTTCTATACAAATCAGTTTCGCAAGTGAAGATAAATTAATTGCAATGAATTCAATGACTCTGTCATCGTTTTAATATATTTTATTTTTAACTTTAACATACAATTTGTTATACATATTCAAATACAGTTATGCTCTATCATTACAGGAAAAGAAAATGTGGTAGGATATATACAAGATCTTCAAATACACTTAAAACCTAGGTTAATCAATTAAACATTGGGGCTACATTATTGTAGCCTGCAGACTTGTTAACTACTGTAGGTATATAGTAGGTATACATATATCAGTTTAAGCAGTGTACTTAGGGAAACTGTTTTGCGGTGCTGCAAATTTATCAATTTATTATTATTTACTTTTATTCTTTATTATTACTGTATACATTGTAGAACTGGTTTTTTAAGTCGTATATATGAATAACGAAAGATGGCACAAACTCTTAATACATTTGTATTTAATACAAATGTTTAATTCGCTGCTTAGTTTGGTTGAAACATTTTAGATATTTTATTAATTATTAGAAATGTTTTTGCACAAGTTTTTTCTACAAGTGTAATCATTTGTGCTACTCTATATGTACATCTAAAGGAAGAACCTTTTTTAATCTTCCAAAGATTAATCGTGATCCAATAATTTGTTTTATCTATGATTAATCGTTTTAAATTTTTTACTTTATCGACACCAAAATTTTAACATTGAAATTATAAATTGATTGCAAAATCGTAGTCCGTGATCGTGTAAAATAAGAAATATATCACTTTACTTGAAAAAATTACTTTTACAATGATAATTAACATAAAATGGTAAAAGCTAAATAATATCACGATGCAGGTATTGAACTAGATTAAATATTAATTTGACCAGAAATGAAGTAACTAGTAAATGTTAGTAGAAAGTGAAACATTTTACAATTGTGCGATCGTGTGATCAATTAACAATAGTTGTTTCTACGATACATAAATTGACAAATACAATAGAAGGTAATACACACACTGCCGACTTTTATACTGTAATTCAATTCCATAGAATCAAAAAATAAATATAAAAAGGAAAAAACTTTTAGATATTTTATAATTCACGTATAAAAGAAACACTCGAAGAATTAAATTTATTTAATATTTATTTATTTCTAAATTGTAAAATAATATGTTTAAAAATTATTTTAAGTGAAACGTTATAAACGTTTAATTGTCATATGGAAGATATTGTAGAATAACGTATGAAACGATGTTCATTTAAACAAAAGTATTATTTTAATTTTGAGCATCAGTATAAGTAAAAAAAGAATATATATATATATACATAAATCAGACGCTACCGATGTGTTTACTTAATAATAATTCAAGCGATAAAATTGAGAAACTATTGTATGTATTAGACTATGCTTCAAAGCAGTTCATGGCATTTCTAAAATAAATGAAATGTATACCATCTGCTGTTCTAAGGCGATTCTCTTTTCATTTCTACAGATAGCTGATAGTAATTGATGAAATGTACTAAAAAAGAATTCAATGATTGGCAGCTAATTCAGAATTCCTGAAGACATTGCTTCTACATGGTGTATACATATTATACATATATAAATATTATATAAATATAAATGATATAAAGGTATAAATATAAATATAGGTATATAAATTATATTTGTATTTATATTTGTACCGAATTAGTCATAGTTTTTGTACAAACGTATGCGTCGCTGCAGTTTTGTTCAGCGAATTTAATACCCGCCTAATTGCATTTTACGAGTCCTCGGGACCTCCTCCTACTTTCTGTATTTGTTTAAATGCACGTTGAATACATTAATTGATTTATCAAATATGACGAGGGAGATAATTAAATAAAACTAATTGACAGAGACTCCGTTCTTATTGTTTTTTTAGTATATACCCGAGATAAGCTGTTAATCATCCTGTGAGAATTATTCTCATTATCTAAGAGAATAGAGATTCTCATATTTTTATTGTAACATAAAGCAGGATACATCATGGGTCATCCTTATCATACATATATTATTTCACAGACGATCAGGAAGAAAAGGAGTAGACTATATAGGAAATAATAAATATCGTTTGACCTTTTCTTTTCTTATCATAGAATATGATTTTATAATTCTTAATCTTCTATAAAGCATAAGTTTTGATTGATTTATCTTTTAGTTAGTAAAGGAAATATCGTTTCATTGTGATGCTATGAAAAATCAAATATTTTCTGCTGTGGAAAATTTGATTCTAAGCAAGATAGATAGTAATATAATTTTTATGAACTAAGAGCTAAGTAATGTTACTTATAAGAGAGAGCGAAAGCGAGAGAGAGAGAGAGAGAGA
>CAJDYZ010001951.1:3300-15768 GCA_903986555.1 Heterotrigona itama
GACAGAGTGACTCGGTCACCGTAACCCACCAGACGTCCCACGGGAACACCTTTACCGTCGCGGTCTTATTCGCGATACGATACGATACGATACGGCCACTACTTGATCGTTCGACGCGTACGACTACCACCCATCTCCTATCATCGCTTTTTTCTCTTTTATCTTTCCTCCTTGCCTCTCTTCTTTCCCTTCTTCGTTCCTTCGTTTTCTTAAATTTCTTTCTTCTTGCCGCAGTGACTCCTAAGTTTTATACCCTTCCAGGGGTATGATACTAATACTCGGCGAGAGCTGACTCGAGCCGCATGCTGACTCGAACGAGACTCAGAGAAAGGAGACGACGACGCGTAAGTTCGCCAATGTAAACGCACGCGGGACAACGAGGAAGGGACGGAGACAGAATCGTTCGAATCGTGCCACTACTTTGGCAACGTCTTTTAACAATATCGAGCGGTACCTTTCATGTACCATATTTAGGCTCCACGTTCTTCAGTTCTCTCTCTCTCGTTTCTCGGTTCCCTTTATCGAATAGATAGGTTATCGGTGATATTTTTTCTTTTTTTTTTCTTTTTTTTTTTTTAGAGATTTCAACCTCGGATGCTTCTACGCAACACTCACAGTAGCATCGTTCTTACGTTCGTTTTACATCTCGTTGGTCAGTCCGTGGCACAAGGAACAAGCGCGCGCTTTGAATACACACCGTGCCCGCCGTGTACAATCGCAATACGTGCAGCCCTCCGAGGATCGTGCAAATCACCCCCACTGTCGACACAACCGGCATCATACTGAAAACCGGCTGGCTCCGAGTCGAGTACAAAGCGAGAATGAGAACAAGGAGCAGCGCTATCTGTGAGAGGAATAAGAAAACGTGTGTGTTGTAACATCGGTAACTACATGATTAGAGCAGGTTTTGGCGGATAATCAACGTACTTTTAAAAACAAATTGCTAAACGTAAACGGAATAAGCAAGAAAGTACGATAAATTAATGGAATTAATGGAATGGAATAGTAAATTTTTAATACTATTCGACATTAATATACAAAGATTCTTGCTGATATATATAAAGTTATTATATTATTTATTAAATGTTGGAAAATATAACCGGTGAAAGTTCTAATTTGAAATTTTATTTTTAGTAGAAAATGAAGGGAAGGAATAAATATTCACAATATGTATTGTAAAGTACAAAGTAGAGAGAAAATAAGTTGTAATAAATTGAAGCATAGAATTACCTGTCTAGCTTATAAACAGTTTATGTTTTTTCAAGTATAAATGCTACGTGCGGTTTAGAGCGTGTTATTTGCCGCAGTAAGCGATAAAGGAATTGGTCGACGAGCAGATTGAGAAGATGTGTACCGTTACTTGTATCGCATCCGTTAATATTGCTGTTATAAAATATTGTACGTATTCTTTAGCTTTTTATCTCTTTTAATGATAGCAATACAGTATAATTATTATAAGAATTAAACTATAAATTTACTATTTTATCTATTTTAAGAAAAACAATTCGATAACAATTTCCATGTACTCGTATGACGTCCTTTTTGAATTTCAAATTAAATTACAAAGTACAGTGTCACAAAAAAAAAATTATCATACTATTATATTGAAAAAACTCTGGTCTTATTTCTACATGTGAAAAGAATAAATTTCTACTGTACTGCGATCTTCTTGAAATAAATATTTACAGCATTATAAAAATATATTTATTTCTTTGTTATAGGGGGAAAAAGAGACGAGATGCTGATTTTACCAGTAAATGATTCCATTAGCGCCACTTTGGATACAGATCATGTAAAAATACAATTATATTTGACAAAACAATATGCACAAACAATATCAATCTTACTTATTTTATTTTAAATTTTAGCTACATACAAAAACTACTGTGATGACCAGTCCAACTTTTAAAGAGGATCGTATATGGTTAAATGGAAAGTAAGTAAAAAAAATTCATGTATCACGAAAAATTAAATGGGCATTTTAAATAAACTTTATAACTTTTCAGAGAAGAAGAAATTAAGAATCCTAGATTGCAAAATTGTTTAACGCAAAGTATGTAATTATATAAAAGAAGCTTTGAACTCTTTTATAAAATAAAACTCTTTTATAACATTTTAGTTAGGAAAAGAGCAAGAAATTCTAATCATGTAGATCAATGGAAAGTTCATATTTGTTCAGAAAATAATTTTCCAACTGCAGCCGGTTTAGCATCTAGTGCAGCAGGATATGCTTGTCTTGTAGCAGCCCTTGCTAAATTACATCAAATAGAGGTATTGGAAAATAAACATAATTATAATTTTTATAGTTCTATGTATTAATTTATGCTTGTTTGAATATTAATTTTTAGGATAATATTACTTCAATAGCTCGTGTTGGCTCTGGTTCAGCATGCAGGAGTGTCATGGGAGGTTTTGTAAAATGGTATATGGGTTCTGACTCAAATGGTACTGATAGCATAGCAAAACAAATTGTGCCTGCTTCTCATTGGCCAGAAATGAGAATTTTAATATTAGTTGTATGTATCAGCTTTAATTGTTATTTTATGTAACGTTTTTTTACTGAATATATTTATGATTTAATATGATTTAATATTTGGACCAGGTAAATGATACAAAGAAGAAAGTTTCTAGTTCAATTGGAATGAGAAGAACCATTGAAACATCTGATCTTATGCAACATAGAATAAAACATGTTCTTCCTAATAGAGTAGAGAGAATGGAACAAGCAATCATAGAAAAAGATTTTAAAACATTTGCTGAACATACAATTAAAGATTCAAATCAAATGCATGCAGTATGTTTGGATGCATATCCACCAGTTGTGTATATGAATGATGTTTCACACACTATTATCAATCTTGTTCATGCCTATAATGAAGCTGTGAATGAAGTAAAGGTATTAATATATATATATAGTAAAGGTATTATATATATATAATATATATATAAGTAAAGGTATTATATATATATATATTGATATTTTAATTAAATATGTTATTTATTAGGTTGCATATACATTTGATGCAGGACCAAATGCAACTTTATATCTCTTAGAAGAAAGTGTACCAGAATTTGTGGGAGTATTAGATCATTTCTTCCCACCAGGGATTAATTTAGAACAATATAGGAAAGGGTTAATTCTCAAAGAAGTTATAAATTCACAAGTAAATAGTTTTCATCATTGCTTAATGATCATATCTTACTTGATGCATGTTAAAATAAATTTCATATTTATTTTAGGAGCTATTTAATAAAATTAATACAACAAAGCAGGCTCTAGGATCTCTTAAATATATTATTTATACTAAAGTTGGAAATGGTCCTAAATACTTGCAGGATCCTAAAGATCATCTTTTAAACAAAGAAGGATTACCTGTTAATTATTAATCATATTTTAATCATATATTAATCATTTTTTTCAATCAGTTAAATGATTAAAAATGGGTTGCGTTTAAATTGTATCTAAAAAGTGGTTATTATTTATTGTAATTTATATAGAAAGTAATTGTATATTATATAGTGGAAAACAAATTTTTGAACAAATGTATTTAAATTCTTCTGTTGGTTATTTAATTGTATTATATTTTATAATAAAATATATAAATTTTTAATCATGATGTACTAAAATATAAATACATAATTAATAAAATTTTGAGACAATTATTTGTTTTTTGTATTCATCTTTTTAAAATAAAAATTTCCTAGCATGCTATATATATGTATTTAAGTATAGGTTATGTCAAGCGTGATTGATAAAATTTTTGAACTAAATAATTTACCTATTAATATCACATCTTTTGTAAATATAAAGACTTGTAAAATATATAATTTTTTGTTGTAGAAAATCAACAATTTTAAGTAAAAAATCGTAAAATATACAAATTGAACGATGTGTAAAACAAAATTGATTACATCAGTTTTGGAACGTGTTGTTCAATCAGTTAATTTTGGCCAATGTTTACAAAAAGTAATATTTTCAATTTTATGATCTTTTAAATTTATCAAGTATCAATCTATAAAAATATATGATAAATGTTGTTTATTATATTACACAAATTAATTGAATTATAACATTTTTGTACTTTTTTTTTTAATAGCTCCAAATAGTCTCAGCAGGAAATGGAAATTGCAAAGCACAATTAATTGTATCCAAGGAGCATTTAAACTTTGGTGGTACCATGCATGGTGGTTTTACAAGTACCCTTATTGACTGTGTTTCTACATATGCCGTAATGACCCAAGAAAATAATTCACCAGGTGTCTCAGTGGATTTAAATGTTACGTAGGTATAATTTTGTATTTTAAATGTTACTTAGGTATAATATTTTTCATGGTTATATTTATAATTAATTATAACATACATAATAATAATAATCAATATATAGGTTTATGAAACCTGCTCTTCCTGGTGATTTAATAACAATTGATGCTAAAACTGTACGCAGTGGAAAAACATTAGCTTTTCTTGCAGTAGATATTACAAAAAATGAGGGGAAAGATATAATTGCTCATGGAAGACACACAAAATTTGTTGGACAAAGATAAAATAATATTGTTACGTACTATAAATATTTCATGGACAGAACAAGTACACTAATTTATTATACTAATATATTATAAAATCTGAATGATCTAGCACTGCATTAATGTATGTATAATGTGTATATATATTTATATAATTATTTAAGTGAATACAATCTTTATTGATACTTTATTGCATATTGCATTAAACATTGGTCTACTTTTAATTTTCTTCAAATATTCCTATTTAATATACATTTCCAAATATACTAATAAACATGTCCTACGATACATCTATAAATTTTATAGGAGCTAACATTCACACAATATAAAACAAATGGCACAGGATCATAAAAATGTAATTGTCAACATAGCAATGATCAATATTAAAACTGTACATAATATGTATTTGTGATTCATTTCTCTTTAAAGTTTGTGTTAGATTGCTAACAAAATTATTTTATGCAAATTATCAGTACTTAGTTGATACGTACGATATGTATTATCTATGTAAAAAAAGAGAGGCTAAAGTGATATGTAAATCTTTGCATTGCTAATCAAGGAAAAGTGTTATTGCATAGAGTACAAAGTATTTTTATCATTTTATCTAAATCAATTCCGAAACGTATTTATATTATACTATTAAAGCAATATGTGATTCTCTGCAGCTTTAAAAATGATAAAACTAAAAGATCGCAATTTAAGCTTTATTGTTGCCTCTATCATTAAATATCATTAAATTCTTTTTAGTACCATTAACATATCAAACATGAGACTAGAGATAATAAAAAAACATCTAAATGATGAAATCGAATTTGACAAAAGAGCAATAAAGAACTTGCTAATTTCCTAAACTAAAGTCAGGCAGCTTTTACGCTTCGTGTATATACAGTAATAAACGTTAATGAACTTTTAATACGAAGCGAATTTCGAAGATAATAGAATCAGATACGTTGTTGAAATAATGGCACAATGTTTATTATTCTATTTGATTATTTATTCGATTTCTTCACATCCTTTAAAAGCGATTTCAGTTCTTCTATCTTATGAGACAAGGATTCTACAAGATCCATAACCTTCTTAGACTCCTGCTCAGTCTCTTCAATTGTTCTTTCTAAATATTCTATTTTTTCACTTTGACTTCGTGTACTTATATCTTTCAAAGAGATGTGATTATTCTGCGGTGATAAATATTTGATTGCGCCACGTCTGAATCTCGAAATCGTGTTACTGTGGTCTTCGCATCCGTCGCAACATTCGGACCAGACTCTCAAGTCCATGTACGGGATCTCATCACAACTGACGAATTTATTATCATTCTCGGGCAGTAAGAACACGTTCGATTGAATTCTGTCAATATTGTCGCCGTTATCACATAAAATTCTAGCCAAGCTTGTTTGTTTTATTTGGCCGAGTTGCTCCGGCTTGAATACAGTTGGATTCTCGTACCAGAATCTATCGCCGTCTCTAGTACGCCTAAATTGTTCTAGCAAAATACATTGGAAAAGTGGTCCTACTTTGGCATTGGGCAGTTGATCTTCCAGTACTCCGCCAACCCAGACGTCTATGTTCCCAGGATGACCATACAGTTCTCTTAACTTTTGTCTAACTCTGGCGCTACGAATTTCATTGGCTAGATCCTCGAAAGTCTCAACGTGAGACATATTGCAGAATCTTCGCCAGTCCAAATAACTTGGCAGTGCATGGTCTCTACCTCGTTGGATATTCATTGCAGCCAAATCTAAAGCCACTGCGTGGGCAGTGTAGAACAATTGTTCCGTCAGTTCTGAATTCAAGTTTTCTTCAGGCAGTTTTAACTTTGCAGCAGTGGCGAACATCCCTCTCATAAGAGGGTCGACGCCGCCTTCCTCCACCAATCTCCACGGTGAAAAGAAAGCATCTCGTAGCTTCAGAGGACCTTGTGGAATTGATTGAAAAGATTCGTTAAGACGCTGCAGTTGAGGCTGAATCAACGTATGACCGAATCTCAAAGCTGCCGTGGCGAAAACATTGGAAATGCTAGCGTCGAGATTAGGATCGTAACCTCGATAGGAACCTAACAGCTCTCCCGGGGTGCTGCCAAATACGTGAGGTATCCAGTGTTGGTATGTAATATGTTGCATCTCAGCACCTACGATCTTTCTAGCTTCCTGATACAATTTTTCTCCGTTCCATCCGGGATTCATGTCGCGCAAAGAACGAGCTACGCGATTATGTTCGCGCAACCATACCGTGTGCATTGCCAAAAGACCAACTTGTTCATTGGCTCTGATGTCGCCGGCTACGAAACAGTTGATGGAACTTTCCAAGGGATTTCTCCTGCAATCAACAAACTGACCAGAAGCGTATGGAAGAAGAGGCTTATGACCGGGAATTGTAGGCCCTTCTCGTAACAGGCCATGATCTGTAGTCAAATCACGGAGATCTCTGGCTAAAGCGTCGTCATAACCATATACCTGGGAAGCATCCATGTAACTAGTTAGTTGATTCAATTGTTCTCGAGGAGTGAAGCTACCCCACAATACGCTAGTCGCGCCAGAACCGCAAACTGCGCTCGTTCTGATAAAGTCGATGCATCTTCTGTTATTGACTCTGGGGTCACCAGGTGGAACGTCCATAGGGAAGCAAGGTGCAGCGTTGTCGCAAGATTTTTTGCAATCTATGCCATCCCACGACTCGCTAGAAACTGCAGGAAGAGCGTGATCCAAATCATGGTCCAGAAATTGTCCCCATTGCATCACCATATGTGTGATTCCGCTGTCGGAAGTTATGTTACGAGTGGTTATCAAAGTTGTCGAGATTAAACGCGCAGATGGTTTCGGATATCCGTAGTAACGACGATCTTTTTCCCAACCAACTGGCGATGAAAATCCATTTTCGTAAATTGGCTGTAAAACTCTACGGAAGCCGGTGTAAGAGGAGCCCCAAGTTGGGTGACGTAGGTTATTGCAGCTGCCGTCTATGCTACGATATTTATTATGATAGCACATATTCGTGCAATTCTTTCTGTGTCTGTGGCCCGTGCATCCGGACAATCTTTCGATTTCTCTGACCTGTGAAGTAGTAGAAAATTTTTTAATATCTTAAAGTATTACAGAAGAATTACGTATCTCTTCTATCATCAGATTTTAACGACAAGACCAAAAAAGTCAAGGCTCATAAATTTTCATAGAAAATTTATATATTTACCATGACACATTTTTTGACATAGTGTTTCAATGATTTTTGTAAAGAATCAAATGAACAAGAGCTCGTTTTCTCTATTCACACACGTTTTTTCACGTACTTTTGATTTCTTTAAGAAAACAGAACAATGAAATGGATAAAACTCTAAGAACGATCAACATCTGCTTTCAAGAATGAAAATTACTTTTGGACAAGTGAAACAATCGAGAATATTGCAGCCTAGACTCTAAGATGACAAAGTATTTAAAAAGATGCACGTGCTAAGAGGGAGTGAATTTGGAAAGCAATTGTACACAATTCTAGAGTTAATCGAATCAACGAATAACTCGACACACCTGCTCCGCCGTTAGAATTTCTTCATATCGGAATTCAGCGCTGGTATTTGCGCTTAGGCCGGAATTTACCATTCGTCGTATATTCACCAACGTCCTCTCAAAAATTTCCGCCGGTCTGGCGGCTGCGCGACCGACCGCGTCTGGAAAGCGCGCGAGTCTAAACGGATTCGTTCGCCTGTTACCGCTAAGAAGATCCGTCAGCGTGTTATTTATGGCTCGATCGATCTCCTCGGTAGCATCCTTGAAGGCCCTTATTACCAGGACATCCGTTGCTTCGGCTTGGCGAACGCGCACCAGTGCCTGGGCGGTCGCACGGCCATATTGGTTCACAGCGGAGCATTCGTACCTGCGTGCACAATCGTTGATTAATGACGGTGAAGCCAAACGTAAAACGCATCACATTATCGGTAATTATTACAATATACTACAATAAATAATTTTAATAATTCAAATAAGGTATTTCTAGATTATAATTACTTTGATATAACGTTAGTCTTGTATATTTCAATTTTGTTAAAATTTCAATTAGATGTTATCTAATATAGACACAATTTTCTATAAAACTATTTCCATATATTTCTAGATATTTGTACTATTGTTTATATATAAACAATATCAGATTATTAATCATTGTAGTTATTGTATTGATCCTGATCTCTGTTATTCCATCAAATACATTGAAAAGAGTATATCAATTAGATGTATCTAATATAGACATAGTTTACAACTATTTCCATATATTTCTAGATATTGTTTATATATAAACAATATCAGAGTATTAATCATTGTAGTTATTGTATTGATCCTGATCTCTGTTAATGCATCAAATACATTGAAAAGAGTATATCAATTTTGAATTTGAGAAATAATCTTGAATAAAATATTCTTAAGCCTGTCAAAACCTTCTGAAACTATTAATAAAATTAATCGTCTTTTTCTTTCTTCTTTATCCTACCCAATAATATTCTGCGTTTCTAAAACGAACAAATAACAGAAGAAATTTAAGTATCCAAAATTCACCTTCCAGTATCCGTGGCAGTAACGTTGTAGAGATATAAACTCCCCCCGCGCGATACACGGAACCTGGAGCCTTCCACAGCTGTCCCATCCTTCTTCCACTGTATCACGGGTTTAGGAAAACCTTCTACTCTGCAGGGCACTTCTATAATAGCCCCAGGTTCCGCCTCCATATCGTGTGGCTCGTACGTCAGCTTAGGAGGGCTGTAAGACTCATCCACTATCCTCAAGTCTGCGCTCGTTTCAGCGTATCCATTAGAATTTCTCGCTTGGCAAACATATCTGGCCGAGTCTGACTCCTTTACGGCAAAGATTCTCAATAAAGTTCCTTCATTCTGTATAGTGATACGACCACTGATGGTCAACAGTTGACCGTTTCTCCACCATTGAATAGTTGGGGCAGGGCGACCGTACACTTTGCAAGTGAAAGAAACGTCTGCACCAACTTGGACAGTTTGTGATTCAGGCAGTTCGGTGAATCTCAAGGATGGTGATACCGTGATTACAGCTCTGGCCTTTCTCGACTTTGTGAAGCCCATTTCGCTCTTCGCCACACATTCGTATTCACCGGTATCCTGTTCCGTTACATCCGATATTACTAATGTTCCATCATCTTGGATTACGTAATGGTTCCCATCGGCCGATACTTCATTAGAGTCCCGCATCCATTTGATTTCCGGTATCGGATCTCCTATTACCTCGCAGGTAAAGCTAATGGTCCCTCCCAGCCGGACTTCCACATCCTGAGGGCCATTCATTATGCGTGGTTCAGCTGGAAAACGAAGATAAGAATTTAAAATTAATTTGTAGTTGAACAATTATATAGTTGTATTGACAAGTTATTGCTAGTAATTAATAACATTGAAATGGACTCTGCTAATGTTATAATATTATTGAAGAGTTTTGCTTGCAAACATATATCATCAGAGATTTTTGTTTCATCATGGAATTGTAATAATAATTAATTATGATTATAAATAGTTGGTTGCCTGTCAATGTTAATAAATAATAATACTTAAATAATTAAAAATTTCTTTTTACTTTTAATTCCCTTTACTAACTTTACTTATGTGTGAAAATAAAAATTGTAATTCTGTATTTTAATTTTAATTAATCTAAAAACTAGTAATAATAATACTATTTACTATTGTATTGTAAAGTTGTATTTTGGAAAAGAATTAGCTAGAACTATTTGCAGTCAATTTAGACGTGGTTGGTTATATTTGTAAGAGGTACTAATCTGTCTGTCAATTTGTTTTAAGCACAGTGAAACTGACAAATGTCTAACATCAGTTAACTATGTTTATTTGTAGTTGTCTAGACAAAGTAATTCATATTCCTCGCTTTGATCTAAATTGAAGCTAATATAATCGGCTAACATAATTGTGCTAATTTATATCAGAATATTCTTCAAATAGACAGAAAGATAATATTTATTTCTATGCTTAATGTACTCTCTTTTCCATTGAATATATGCGTCCAGGTAATCGAAGATAATTGAAAAAGTAGCATGCTGCATTGTAAATGGTGTTCCTCTGTCAGACTTTCGCCACTTTGTCTTCATCACCGTTAGCGAATCAACTTTCCCAATAAAAAGTTTCTAACTGTAAAAGCCAACTGTAGCCCGTGATATTTTCTGATGTCATAAAACAAAGTTTTCTTAACGCCATTAAGAGCGATGCGTCCCGGGAGAGTCATAAAGGAACGCGATGGTCGATATTTCCTTTTATATTTGTATCTCATTTTTCGTCAGACCTCAACTTGACGATTTGATTTTCAGACCATGGAGAACTACTAGAATATCTCGAGAAATATTTTTACCAACTTCACTGTCCTTTTAAGAGTTCGATTATTCAATTGCAATGAAAATTATCCATCATTAATTATTATCACAAATAGATATACTAATTTTACATTACTTACTATCTTTAGACTCTTAATTTTAGCGTGCTACTTTGATTTATACAATTGTTCTTACTATGTCATTATCGTTTTAAGGATTCAGTTACTCAACTGCAATGGAAATCGTCCATCGACATGGTTGTCAACGATCTGCCCTTCATCTCGTTCGGCGACTGGCAGAAGGCCGCCATCTCAGATGGCTTGCTTTGAAGCCTCTGTACCAGCCAGACCAAATTACAGTCGCAAACGAGAGCATTGCTATCTAGACGAAGCCGTGTCATGGGTCCCACATTGTGGAAAGCGTCCGCTGGTAGATGATGCAGCATATTGCTGTGCAAGAAAAGCCTCTCCAACGACGGTAAATCATTGAACGTGCCCTTCTTAATCTCTTTCAGTCGGTTGAAATGTAGATACAATTGTTCCAATTTTGATAGTCCAGAGAATGCTCCCGGCGAGATCCGTTCCAAACGATTTTTGTACAGATAGAGGATCTTCAAGTTGGACGCGCCTTCGAAAGTTCTTGGCGCGAGATGTCTGATGTGGTTGTCGCTCAATAAGAGCGTGTGTAAATCGGACAGACTATGGAAAGAGCCTGGTCGAAGCTCAGCTATGTTGTTGAATCGTAGATCACTGTAAAATTATTTGATATAATTTAATAAAATATATCGATTTCGAGAGTAACAGTAAAACATTTGTTTCTTTACAATACGACAGAATAGTGTATTATTAAGTATTACATATATTATATTATATTAACTAGAGTAAATTGTAGGAATAATTGCAAGATATAGTTCGGGATATATTTCGAATTATGTAATAATAAAGACAAAAGCAGAAGATACAAATGGTTGAAGAACATTATGTAAACAGAGAAGAAGAGCGAAAGATAGTAGGATCGCGAAGAAGAGTTCAACGGTTGCGATCTGTTCGAAACTTCCTTTTATTTTACATCTTTCTTGCTAAAGTGTAGAAGTAATCGAACAAGATCGTGGACTTCTATTCACTCTGGTCTTCTACAAACTTGAACCAAAGACATCGTAACGGAGTTTTCAGAAGTATCTCTATGTGGGTTGGCTTTTATGTTCCTCTCACAATTGAGCAATAATCGCGCTAAGTATCGATTACAGTAGCAATCGACTTAGATAAGAGCTCGCGAATTAACGAAGAAACTTAAGCTTCATCGTTCGATAAAATTCGACATTAATTCCCATTGAAAGTTGGCTCATTTCGATTCGTACCAGTTTAACTCTTTGCCTTATGATGATTTTCATATGCATACATGTCAGAGTTACTTATTGAGAACATTGTGTCTGAAGAAAAAGTGGTTGGAATAGAATGTAGAATGATCGAATAATTCATAATCTTGTAAAGCAGAATTAGAAGTTGTCTAAAAATCAGAATAGATATTAAACTTTGATATAAATAATATCCTTGTGTTATCCTTAACATCTTAAGAACTAAAGTATAAAACTAATAAAAAAAAGTCAAATTGAAAAGCATATAATAT
>CAJDYZ010001952.1:3534-19563 GCA_903986555.1 Heterotrigona itama
AAACTGTGTTAAGACTGACTTGGGCGGCTGGAGGAGCCTCTACTTATACTGAACCTTAGCCCTGTTTATTATGGGTGGTCGTTGGTGATTAAAGAGGTTTGGCTCTCATCAGATGACGGGTGAGGATCTATGAGGTTTTGGATCTGGAGTTTTGGAGTGTCGCAGAGGTCTGGCTCTCATCCGATGACGGGCGAGGGTTTATCTGGATTTTTTTTTTGGCGTCACAGGCGACGAGGCGCTTGCGCCGAGTCGCGCGTGCAAGGAAGACGGCCGTACGGCCTTACGGCCCGTACACAACGTACGCAACGTACGCCTCTCTTTTGGATGCAGGGAAAGTGAGGGTGCTGAAAGGAGCCGCTCGTCAAGTAACGCTCGTCGCTCGCTTCAATTAGCTATCTGTTCTGCAGTGGCTGTCTGGCGGGAATAAATTAAACGGGGGTAGACGGGGCGAGGGGGGAGCAGGATCAGTGGCGACCGTTTCAACGCGTAGTTCTCCGTCGCACGAAAGGCGTCGTACAGGTTGACACTCGTCAAGTAACGCTCGTCGCTCGCTCGAACGATCGGTGCGTCCTCGTTGCACAGTGTCGAGCAGCGGCGGTCAACTGGAAATCAATTGGAAATTTTGTTATTTCTTATATCATTTTATTATATTTGATTTATTGTTTTATCATTGTTGTTATTGTTGTTGTTGTTGTTTTATCGTTGTTGTTGTTGTTTATTATTCATTTCATTGTTTTTGTTTTCGTTATTGTTCTACTCTTGTCATTTGTCGTCACTCGTTATTGTTTTACCGTGTTGTTCGTTCATCGTTGTCGTCGTTATTTTGTCGTTTGTCGTTGTTGTTTTTCATTGTTTGTCGTTGTTGTTCGTCGTTCCTTTGCTCCATCGTCACTCGTACCTCCACCATCTGCTCGTTGCAACATTCCGATATTACAACTGGCAACTACCACCGGTGTGCCTCCGCCTCCGGCGTCGGCGGGAAAAACTACACCTAAACTAACCCTGAACCCGATTCCCGTAGGAAACTGGGACGTGCTCCGAATCTCGAACCTTGAACCTTTGACCTTGAACCTTTAACCCTGAACCGTAAATGCTCGAAAGTCGAAAATCTCGAACCTCGAAAAATTCGAACTTCGAATTCTCGAACTTTAAAAAGCACGAACTTTGAATTCTCGAACTTCGAAAACTTCGAACTTCGAAAGATCGAACCTCGAAAATTTTGAACTCAAAATTCTCGAACTTCCAATTCTCGAAGTTTTAAATTTTGAAGTTTCAATTCTCGAACTTCAAAAATTTTGGACTTTCAATTCTTCAACTTTCAAAATTTTGAACTTTCAATTCTCGAACAGCTGACCTTGAACTGCAAATTGTCGAACTTTTGACCTTGAACTTGAAATTCTCGATCTTGGATATTCTCGAACTTTGAAAATTTATAACCTGGAAATTTTGAAGTTTCAATTCTGGAACGTTCGAATTTCGATTTTTTCGTTAGATTTTTAAATTGCGAAGTTGAGATTGTCGAAATTTTAAAATTTGAGCTTGAAATTTTTGAGCCTTTAAACTTTGAACTTGAAAATTTTGAACTTTTGAACTTTGAGCTCTAAATTCTCGAACTTGTGACCTTGAACTTAAAATTCTCGAACTTTCGACCTTGAAGTTCAAATTCTGGAACGTCGAGAAAGTTGAACTTTGAAAATTTCGAACCCGAAAATTTTGAACTTTGGATTCTCGAAGTTGGAAAATTTTGGACTTTCAATTTTTGAACTCGCAAATTTCGAAGTTTCAATTCTCGAACGTTTGAATTTCGAACTTTCAATTCTCGAACAGCTGACCTTGAACTCTGAATTCTGGAACTTGCGACCTTGAAGTTGAATTGTCGAGGTTGGAAATTGTCGATGTTTCGAGACTTCGGAACCTGCAAATTTTGAATTTTCAATTGTAGAAGTCGGGAAATTTCGAAGTTTCAATTCTCGAAATTTAAATTCTTGAACTCTAAATTTTCGAACCTTGAACTGTAAATTTTCGAACTTTTGACATTGAACCTCAAATTGTCGAACTTTCGACCTTGAACTTGAAATTTTCGAACATGGAAATTCTCGAACTTTGACAATTTCGAATCCGCAACTTTCGAATTTTCGATTCTCGAACTTGCGAAATTTTGGACTTTCAATTTTTGAACTCTCAGGTTTTGAAGTTTCGATTGTTGAACTTTGAAATTCTCGAACTTTTGACTTTGAACTTTAAATTCTCGAACTTTCGACTTTGAACTTGAAATTCTCGAACTTCAACAAACTTGAACTTTGAAAATTTCAAACCCGGAAATTTCGAACTTTGGATTCTCGAACTCGCAAAATTTTGGAGTTTCGATTCTTGAACCTGAAAATTTTGAACTTTCAATTCTCGAACTTTCAAAGTTTTGAACTTGAAATTCTCGAAGTTTTGACCTTGAACTGTAAATTCGCGAAATTGTGACCCTGAAGTTGAAATTCTCGAACTTCAAAATTGTCGAACTTTGAAAATTTCGAACCCGCAAAGTTTGAACTTTCAATTCTCGAAATCGCGAAATTTTCGACTTTCAATTCTCGAACTTGCAAGATTCTGACTTTTCAATTGTTCAACTTTTGCATTTGGAACTTTCAATTCTTGAAGTTTCAATTCTTGAACTCTTGATTCTCGAACTTTCGACCTTGAACTTGGAGATTCTCGAACTTTCAAAGTTTGCACGTCGAGATTCTCGAACCGCGAAAAACTCGAACTTTGAAAATTTAGAACCTGGAAGTCTCGAACTTTCGATTCTGAAACGTGTGAATTTGAAATTTTCGATTCGCGAACTTGCGAAATTTTAAACTTTCGATTGTTCGATTTTCCGAGGTTGAAATTGTCGAAATTTTAAAGTTTGAGCTTGAAATTTACGAGCTTTTGAACTTTGAACCTGAAAATTTTGAAGTTTCGAACTTTGAACTCTAGATTCTCGAACTTGCGACCTTGAACTTGAAATTTCGGAACTTCGAACTTGTCGAACTTTAAAAATTTCGAACTCACAAATTTCGAATTTTCAATTGTCGAACTCGCAAAATTTTGACCTTTCGATTCTTCAAACGTTAAATTTCGAACTTTCGATTCTCGAACTTTGAAATTTCGAACTCCAAATTGTTAAACTTTTAAACTTTGAACTTCAAATTTTCGAACTTTTGATGTTAAACTTGGAAATTCTCGAACTTGCGACCTTGAACTTCGAAATTCTCGAACTTTCAAAGTTCGAAGCTGGAAAAAGTTGAACTTTGAAAGTTTCGTACCCGCAAATTTCGAACTTTCAATTCTTAAACCTGCGAAATTTTGGACTTTCGATTTTGGAACTCGCAAATCTCGAACTTTCGATTCTCGAATTTTCAAATTTCGAACTTTCAATTCTCGGAACAGGTGACCTTGAGCTCTGAATTCTCGAAACTTCGACCTTTAAGTTGAAATTCTCGAACTTCGAAATTCTGAAATTTTGAAAATTTCGAACCCGTAAATTTCAAATTTTCGATTCTCGAACTCGCAAAATTTTGACCTTTCGATTCTCCAAGTTTTAAATTTTCAACTTTCAATTCCTGAACTTTCAATTCTCCAAATTTAAACTTTCGAACTTTCGAACTTTAAACTCTAAATTCTCGAACTTTTAACCTTGAACTCAAAGTTCTCGAACTTTCGACCTTGAACTTGGACATTCTTGAACTTTCAAACTTTGAACGTCGAAATTCTCGAACTTCGAAGAGCTCGAATTTTGAAAATTTTCGAACCTGCAAATTTTGAAGTTTGAATTCTCGAATCTGCGACTTTCGAACTTTCAATTCTTGAACTCGCGAAATTTTGAACTTTCAATTCCTCAATTTTTAAATTCTGAACTTGAAATTGTCGAAATTTTAAAATTTGAGCTTGAAATTCTCGAACTTTTAAACTTTCAACTTGAAAGTTTTGGACTTTTGAGTTTTAAACTGTAAATTCTCCAATTTGCGACCTTGAACTCTAAATTCTCGAAGTTGGAAATTGTCGAACTTTGAGAATTCGAACTTGGAATTGTGGAAGTTGGAAAAGTTCGAGGTTCTAGAAGCTCGAAGTTCGAGAACTTCGAGGTTCGAGAATTTCAAGTTCAAGGTAGCGAGTTCCAGAATTTCGAGTTCAAAGTCAGCTGTTCGAGAATCGAAAGTTCAAAATTTTGAAAGTTCGACGATTGAAACCTCAAATCTTGCAGGTTCGGAAATTGAAAGTCTAAAACTTCGCAACTTCGAGAATCGAAAGTTCGAAATCTCGCGATTTCGAGAATCGAAACTTTGAAATTTGCAGTTTCAAGAATTGAAACTTCGAGACTCGCAGGTTCGAAATTTTCAAATTTCGAGTCTTTCCAGGTTCGACAATTTCGAGGTTCAAGGTTTAAAAGTTCGGGAATTTCATAGTTCAAGGTCGCAAATTCGAGAATTTCAAGTTCAAGGTCAAAAGTTCGGAGACAGAGTTCAAAGTTCAAAAGTTCGAGAATTCATGGTTCGGCAATTGAAATTTCGAGAATCAAAAGTTCAAAATTTAAAAGTCGAAGAATTCAAAGGTCAAAATCTTCCGAGTTGGACAATCGAAAATTCGAAATTTGCAAGTTCGAAATTTTCAAACTTCGACAATTTCCAAGTTTCAGAATCTCCAACTTCGAGAACTTCAAATTCCAGAATTCAAAGTTCAAATTTTGCTAGTACAAACATTGAAAGTCCAAAATTTTCAAAGTTCAAAATCTGTAGGTTCGAAATTTTAAAAGTTCAACCTTCTCGAGGTTCGAGAATTTCGAGGTTCAAAAAGTTTGAAAGTTCGAGAATTTCCAACTTTAAGGTCAAAAGTCCGAAAATTCAGAGTTCGAGGTTCGAAAATTTACAGTTCAAGAATCCAAACTTCGAGAATCGAAGCTTCGAAATTTCGCGAGTTCTAGAATTCAAAGTTCGAAATTTGCAGACTCCAAATTCTCAAACTTCGACAATTTCAAGTTCAAGGTCGCAAGTTCCACAATTCAGAGTTGAAAGGTCAAAAGTTCGACAATTTAGAGTTCGGAACTTAAAACTTCAACAATTGAAAGTTCAACATTCAAAATTTGAACAATCGAAAGGTCAAAATCTTGCAAGTTCGAGAATTGAAACTTCCAAATTTTGAAAGTTCGAGAATTTCAAGTTCCAGGTCGAAAGTTCGACAATTTACAGTTCGAGAATTTCAAGTTCAAAATTTTCAAAATTCGACAATTGAAACTTCAAATTTTGCGGGTTCAAAAATTGAAAGTCCGAAATTTTGAGAGTTCGAGACTCGAAATTTCGAAATTCGCAGGTTCGAAATTTTCAAACTTCGAGTGTTTCAAGGTTCGAAGTTTGAAAGTTCGAGAATTTCAAGTTCAAGCTCAAAAGTTCGACAATTTAGAGTTCAAAGTTCAAAAGTTCGAGAATTTCAAATTCGAAATTTAAAATTTCAGGAATCGAAACTTCAAAATTTCGCGAGTTCGAGAATTGAAAGTTAGAAATTTGCGGGCTCGAAATTTTCAAAGTTCGAGACTTTCCAGGTTCAAGAATTTCGAGGTTCAACGTCAGCTGTTCGAGAATTGAAAGTTCAAAATTTAAAAGTTCAGAAATTGAAACTTCGGAATTTCGCGAGTTCCAGAATTGAAAATTCAAAATTTTCCAAGTTCGAGAATCAAAAGTTCAAAATTTGCGGGTTCGAAATTTTCCAAGTTCAGACATTTCAAAGTTCGAGAATTTCAAGTTCAAGGTCGAAAGTTCGTGAATTTCAAGTTCAGAATTTTGAAAGTTCGGATATTGAAACTTCAAAGTTTGAAGCTTCGAGAATTGAAAGTTCAAAGTTTAAAAGTTCAAGAATTGAAAGTTCGAGAATTTGGGTTCAACTTGAACTTTTAACTTTCGAACTCTGAATTCTCGAACTTGCGACCTTTGACTGTAAATTCTCGAACTTTCGACGTTGAACTTGAAATTCTCGAAATTGGGAAAGTTCGAACTTTGAAAATTGCGAACCTGCGAACTTCGAACGTTTAATTCTCGAACTTGCAAAATTCTGAACTTTCAATTCTCGAAGTTTGAGGAATTTTTAATTTTTAATTCTCGAGCTTCGAAAAATTTGAACATTGAAACGTTGAACTTTGAAAATTTCGTATCTAAATACCTCGAAGTTTGAAAATTTTGAACCTAAGAATGTCGAACTTTTAAAGTTTGAACCTAAAAATGTTGAACTTTAAATAACTCGAACTTCGAATCATCGATGTTTTAAATTTGGAATCTCAAATTCTCGAACTTGGGAACGTCGAACTTTGTCGCTGTGAAATTTCTCATAGCAATAGTTGGCAAATAATGAAAATCGTATGACGATTTACCGCTGATTCGGTTGTCGCTCTCGGTTGGACATGGTGGCGCCATCTGTGGGTCGCGTGCGGAACTAACGAGACGTGCGCGTTCAATGTTGCCTCTCCCGTTTTCTTGAAAATCGTTCAACTTTTAAACTTGGAACTCACAATTCTCGAACTTAGCAAAATTGGAACATGAAAAACTTGAACTTTGAAGATTTTGAACATGGAAATTTTGAATTTTCAATTCTTGAGCTTGCAAATTTCGAACTTTCAATTCTCGAACTCGGGAAATTGGGAACGTTCAATTCTAGAATTTGCAAAATTTTAAAGTTTCAATTCTCCGACTTGTAAAATTTCGAACCTACAAACGTCGAATTTTGAGAATCTTGAACTTGAAAACGTCGAACTTACGAGCTTCGAACCCGAAATGATCGAACCAGGAGAAATTTGAACTTGGAAACGTGGAACTGACGAGATTTGAACATAAAAATCGCGAACCTCGCAAAAGTCCAACTTGGAAACGTTGAAGTTTGAAAATTTCGAACCTGCGAGTGTCGAACTTGCGGTTTTGAACTTGAAACTCTTGAACTTTGAACATCTCGAACTTGGAAACTTTGAACCTTGGACGTCGAACTTTATCTCCGCGAAACTCGTTTCTTTCGTCTCTCGATAGTTGCCAAAGAACGAATATCGTACGACGGGTTTGCCGCTCGTTCGCCGCAGGGCGTCTCGATGCGTAGGTACGATGGTCGGTAAATTAGCGATTCATTGTACTACGAGAGGAACTGTGCAATTTGTTGTTAATATTTTTATTTGATAACAATTATTTAATACCGTTGTAATTTAACGATAAGATTAACACGCTTTTACTTTGGAACATACGATGCGATGTTCGATGTTGCGTCTATTCTCTTCTCACGTTCTTTGTCTCTATATTTTGTTATATTCTTATATTCTTACATTCTTCCGTTGTTATCCACCCTGCGACTCTTGTTTGTACGCTGGCAAACTCGTCGAATCTCTGTAGCAACCACCTACGAACATCTCCGTAGCGACACCGATCTTTGTTTATTTTTCCGCTTTAGAGCCCGGCAAAACCGGCGCCAAAACTTTCATCCAAAATAGACTCTTCGATATTGCCGAGAAACAGATGTCGCTGGCGTAGCTGTCGCTATATGATTTTTTAGTGTGTCGGTATTTCAGGTCACGGGCCACAAAAGCCGTAAGATATAATGTCTATTCATATACCTCGTCTGTGACTGTAGTTTCTTATTTTTTATCACTTCATCTTTTCCAAATTTATGAGTTTAAAATTACGATCTTCACCCGGCTAAATTTTACTTTTGCAGCTATCTTATTTAACTTTTAAGAAAAAGAAATAATCAAAGAGAAAAAATTGAAAAAAATGTATTTATTCGATAAAAAATATATAAACATATAATAAAAAAATATATAAATATATGAAAATACATGATATATAACAATTTACATCTTGAAAACAATAAAGAATAAAAAATAATACTTTCATTGTTGATAATTACATAATTTAAAAATAATTAAGATTAAATAATTAAATAATTAAATAATTAACATTATATAATTAAATAAAAAATAATTAACATTAAATAATTAACATTTATTTTAAATAAAAGAGAAAGATCCACTATATTTAAATAAATTACTAATTCATTTTGTATATAAATTGAATATCAGAATACATTGCTTCAATATTACATACATTTATAATATATATTTATATTTTCAATATAAAATTTAATAGATAATATAATACTTTTTCTTTTTATTAATAAACATTATAAATTTCGAATGAACTTTTTGCTCCATTATTCTGCTCAAATTAATCATAGAAATTATGTTTTTGGGAATTTTATATTTATAATATAATTAATTTAAAACACAAAAACACTCTAAGTTGTTTAATTTATATTTGTTATTTATAAAATATGTACAGTCTTCATCGGAAAATACCTGAAACATCGAGATATTATTATTAACGTTACATTGTTCTTCAAATAAACTCAAATAATTAAAATAAAGAACGTATATAACCTGTTTCTATTAGTTTGATTTGTTAATTTTTATATTAGTATTCTGTTTACATATACATAATAGGATTATTTTTTATTTTGCAACATCTACCGCTCCCAAACCTCGAATTGCTCTTAAACCTCGACTATTTGCACATGTATATTTCTGATCATTAGGTTCATTCATTGAAGAAAGATGCTCTAAAATTAATCAAGTCTCATTCATATCTTTAATAAAATATTGAGTGATAACTATCAAACTATTCTCTGAAACAAAAATAATATCTTTTTGAACTAAATTTTTATTTGTAATTACCATCTTCTACATTTATATTTGATAAAGAATTAACGATATCGTTGTCCTCTTCTTTAAAATTTTTACTCAATTGCAACTTGTAAAATTTCTGTAAATATTTAGGCAACTGATTAAAATTTCTACTCTCTAAATCTATTGCATACAATAAAAATTGGCGAGATATAAAAGAAAGATTTTGTTTAATCAACATTTGTCTTGCAGTGATCATTAAATCTTCTAATTTTTCCTTATAACTACTATGTAAGTTATTTCCATGTACAATGAGCTGAAAATATAATGTCAAAGTAGTTAAACTATAGTCAAGTACAAAATTAAAATTTGAACTTCAAATATATACTTGTTCTGTAAAAACTTGAATGTCCTCTGAAGAACCTGTTTCTAACAACATTTCCATATAATCCATTAATGCAGATTGTAATGCGAGGAACTTGCATGACGAATGTACGATATAACTTAAATATTTAGAAAATAAGACAACAGCATTATGAAATTGAACTGCATTTTCTTTCCTTAGATCTCTCCTTTCTAAATTTACAGAATTAAAGATGAATTAACAAGTAAATAAATTTCAAGTAAATAAATTTCAAGTTATAAGCTTCTAATTAAAATATACGTAGTAATACCTACTTTCATAATCAATTTGAAATCGTTTCACTAAGTGCTTATATAAACTTACACCTTCAGAATCGCATATGTTTTTAATTATAGGATAATTATATACCATTAGTAATTTCATCCCAAAGTCTCTATTATTTAAAGCATATGAGTAAAGTTTGTCGTGTATCTCTCTGCAATCAGTTAAAATCAATTAAATTCAAAGCAAAAATTAATAAAATGTTTATAAAAACTAAACATTTTGCAAAAATTACTTCAAGTTTTCCTTATTCACTTTCTCGTTAATCAATTTCACAACATCTTCAGTTTTTTGTGCTACATTTTCATTATTAACAAGATTAATGAGACTAATAAGATTTACATAAATCATATCATCGGAATATAATGATTTTCCTGGTTTTGATAATGTATTTCTATCATTTTGAGCCCAACCACGACCACGGCCAATTGAAACCATTTCTACTTTAAAAAGTTTAACCTATAAAATAAAATATAAATGATAATCTTCTGCAGAAGATACATTGATTGTTATAAAAATTGTAAATATGTTTAAAAATATGTATTTCTTTCAACTTACGTATGATATATAGATTTTCCAATATTCTTTTTTATGTATATGTATACAGAAAACATATTATTTTTTTTTTTTTACATAAAAGCAATTTACGATAACCATAAAATTAAAGATTTACAAATTCTATATAAATTATCTGTTATAATATCTCTATAATAAAAATCAATCATAACCTCAATAACAGATAAATCTAAATATTGATGAAATTGAAATATCATAAACTGAATTTATTTTTAACAAATAAAATTAATAACATTCACTCACCTGAACTGTTAATATATTTCTGAATTTATAAAAATGTAATCGTTCACGCATGCGCATGAAGTTAAATATTAAGTTTTGTAACGCTGTAAGAGGTTAAAAGAATGATCAATTTCTTTTATAAATGTGTATTCTTTTATAAATGTGTATTTCTTTTATAAATATGTATTCATTATTAATAATTAATAATTTTCTTTGTAAAAATATAAAAATTTATATCTTAATACAATTATCATTTCGAAAACAACCTATCATCACAGATTGTGTATCATAGATAATGATTAAAAATTAACAATTCTTTATTAAAAAAATTTCAAAAATTTTATTAAAAATTATAAAATTCACATTTTTTTGATAATTATAACAATACAATAGGCATTTTTCAATAATATTTTATTTCTACATAAAAATAATAAATAAAACACAAGACAGACTGTCAAACTCAATAACTACCATTTATATATGTAAATTTCATTTTTTTATTTTATCTAATAAATAATAATAATTTCCATTTATCATAGAAAAGAGAAACTGCATTAAAAAGATATTCGTTATACATTACTTTCATAACGTGAATTACCCTGTTAATACAAATTAATTACCCTGTTATAGGAACATAACATCAAGAGGCAAAATAATCAATCAATGAACATACTGAAAACTATGCTTTTTCCTTTTAAGAGGTTCAAAATTCAGAAAATAGTGGCATTAATAGTAAACAGGTGAAAAAAAGCGTTAAACTGCTCGACGATCATTTAACGCGCATGCGCCATCATGCGTGTATGATCACAGGACGATCGCCAGTCATCAATCGGTGATCTGTCATTCTATCGCTATATGCCTTATTTTTAACTTAATTTTCCATATAACTTGAAAAACATCGAGTTAGTTTTTTTTTTTACATTTGTTATTTGATCGAAAACAAATACTTCAAATCATTGAAAGTGATTGATAATTAACTGAGAAAAAAATAAGGTTATAGCAAAGTGAGTGTGAATACCTATCTGTTCAAAGCTACAGATCTTGCCATGACGACGGAAGAACAGTTTCAGGCGGCTGTTAATGTGATCAGGAATTTACCAAAGAATGGTAAATTTTCTCAAACATTCAAAATAAATTATGACGTTAATATCATCAGTCGTCAAGTTGTCAAATGCTATTTTTGAGCAATATACTTAATCGTATTCCCATCTCGTATGTTATTTTATTATGCTTCGCGCAAAGCGCTTTACGTGATTAACACGATTTGTTATACGTTATGTTTTGTTTTTTTTTCTTTTCCCGTTTTTTTTTTACTATAAAACTTGTTAAATTGGTTATTTAATTAACAGCAACTATATTTATGAGATTTGCTTTTTATATAAAAATATTTGTGAAATAATCGTACAAAGTTCATATCTTGATCTCGTAAAATATTTATCTGTTTATTCTGTTAAAGTAGAAAACAAAAATATTATTTTCTTACATTTCTGCAATGTATTCAAATTATTGATAATATGTTATCTGTATATTTTAAATTTGAAAATTATTGAAATATGTTTTTCGCTAATTGTATGCAATTTTAGATATTTGTGCAAAATGAAATAGTAAGAATTTTTTATTTTGTATTAACTTACGTTTTGTAACATACGAGTATATTTCATTGCATAAATGTTTATAATTATTTTAATTTTGTTTTTGTGTATAATTTATGAACATAAATTTTGTAAAAAAGAAATTTTTTTTGTTTTATACAAGTAGAAAATTAAATTTTGATATTGTTTTGACCATAATACATTTTTACTATCATTAAATTCATAAATATGTACATACTTTCCATTTAATACAAGTGAATGTGTGAGTGTTCTCATTTCACTTTCTAACAGAATAGAAATAGATAAATTTGTAGTTTGTATTTAAAATGTTCTTTGAATGATCACAATATGTCTATTATTTTTCACGATTATCATTTTTTCTGATATTTATCACAAATTTTTATATATTTTTTGTTAAATATAAATAAGAAAATTTATTAAAAAAATTGAACTTTTATTGATTAAACAATATGTAATATTGTAAGAATTTATTTAAAGTTTTTACATTTTTTTTACAATATATGATAATTAAATACATTATAACATCTTTTGATTCTTTGATCAAAAATTGTACAATTAAAATATTATTAATCTAATAAGAATTTACAGTGTCGCAATTAATATAAACAACATTGGCGCAAATTTTTCTGCATTGAATGCAAAAAACATAAGTCTTATAATTTCATATGGAACTAAAATTGTTCATTAATAAAATTACAATAATAAACATATTATTGATAATAATTTATGTTTTAGGTGCATATCAACCTAGCAATGAAATCATGCTGCGTTTTTATGCATATTACAAACAAGCAATAGAAGGACCATGTCAACAACCAAAGCCAGCTTTCTGGGAAGTGGTTAAAAAAGCAAAATGGGAAGCTTGGACACGATTGGGCAACATGAGCAAAACAGAAGCCATGAATAATTATGTAGAAGAATTAAAAAAGGTTGATTATAGAAATTATATTATAATTTTATTGAATATCATAGAGTATTTGAGTATAATTTAATATTTGTACATAATTTAATAGATTGTAGAAACAATGTCTTATACAGACAAAGTAGCTAATTTTCTAGACAGTCTAGATTCATTTTGTGAAAGTGTTCCACCTGAAGATTTAGAATTACTTCTTGGTCCTGTATTGGAACGTATGCGTTCACAACCTGGAATGCCATTATCTGGTTCTCCCTTGGGTTTGTATTTGTAAAAATATATTTTGTTTTATTTGCTGATCTAATAATTAATAAAACAATCAAAGCTTGTGCTAATAAGCAAAATACTAATGAACGAAAAATAGAAAAGTTTAAATCAATTTAATTCTTGTAATAAGTTTTTTTTTATACAGCATCAAGAGAGACATCACCACATAGAATTTGCAATATTACTCGGCACATTGCAAGTAGTTTAGAAACAAGCCCAGCTACTAGCCATAGTGCAAGTCCACCAGATACCGACGGTGAAGACGAATTTATAGATACCGTTGAAGTAAGCTACTTGTATTATAGATAATGTATTAAACATTATCTTTATTCTTAACTTACATAATTGAGATTGATTTTTCTTACTCACAGTCAGCTCCAGAACGAATACAAAAAGACACAACAAAAACAATTAATATTACCCAGAAAATGATTAATGGCTTAAATATTTCTGCTGATAAAAATAATGACTTAATTATTCAAAAAGAGAACTCTTCAGAATTAATTAATGGATATGCGAGTACAAATGGATATACAGAAAATAAACAAGAAAGAAATAAACAGTATATTAAAAAAGAAAAATCCACTGATGAATTTTTCAATCAAATAGCTATAACTATGCAGAACTTACAAAGAGATTTAGATAGAATAACAGCTCGAGTGCGCAATTTAGAGGGTCAAACATTACAAGCATTGACACCATCAATAGTATGTGTAAATAAATAAAATAAAATTTTTATCTTATTTTTATTTCCTTCGATGTAAAATATATAATTTTTCTAGAAGCAGTCTACAGCAACTTCATACCCAAAATGGTGGCCTTTACCAGAGTGTTCGCCGCGATTATTTACTGTTTTAATCCTATGGCCGTTCATAGCGCAATTTTTGATTTCTTTAACGCAACGTTATCGTCAGCGAAGGCTGTGATTTAAACATTATTATTATTTTATTCAAAGTATATTCTACTATTTGCTATTAGATGATGGATTCAAATTAGTATTGAATTCAAATAATATAGACATTTTTTAATATGATTCAAGTAAATTCTACAATCTAACCGCATATATGGTCAAAACTACGATGTGATTCCTGATTGATATAAATTAAATTAATTAAAAAGTAATTGAACAAAATTTTTAAAATTTGTTCTATCGATTGTTTACATATAAATATATGTACAGTGATTATACATGAAACTTTATTTATTTTAAACATAAGAAAATTTAAGAGTTTGATTACTCCTTGTATGTTTATATATTAAAAATCAGTAGATATATATATATATATATATATATGTGTGTGTGTGTATATATATCTTAGATATCTAAAATAATTTATATGTATCATAAATAGTAATGTTTATTCATATATTGTAATATAGAAACGAAGATTATATACAAATTTTATATTGTACATTCACATTAAAGGTAAAAAGATACAATTTATTAAAATGTGCAACTTTTCTAAAACAAATTATAATTTACTTAGGATAGCATTATACTAAATAACATTATAAAGATTTCCTTTCAGTTTCATCAATTAATTTTAAATTGAAAGTACATATGAAATCCTGTACAGATATTATGTAAAAATGTACAAGCGTTACTTATATTTGTAATAATTATTATTTGTAGTTATTTTTTACAAGTGTTTTATTAACTGGTGCAGTTATAATAATAATGATTGTCTTTTCGTAATATTTTTCACTTTGTACAATTTCAATGAGATAAACAAAATATTGCCATAAACAAACAAATTGCCAACCCACATTTTTTCCAATTGTATTGTATCTAATTGATTAGTCTAAAATAAAATTTTGTTACAAAGAAAACTTTGTTCCTGTTGATCTATTTTTACAGATTATAATTAAATAAATTTGTCTTTTATAATGAAAAAAACCATTAGTTTACAACGATTATATGGTAATGATTACTTGTAATTACTTGTAATTAGTTAATGATTACTTGTAATTACTTTATTTATTTACAATTATGTAATATTCTTTCAAAATATCGCAAGATAATTTATCAAGCATAGATAAAGAATTAATGAATATTCGTATTCGAATTACAAATTACATTTTAATCATTAAAGTTTTGTTTCCATCATTTATATCATTTATATCAAAAATTTAAAATTTGGATGAAAACCAATATTCTAAATGGGTAAAATAAAATAAATTTTTAAAAACAATCTATCATGAATACCATTGTATAAATAACCTTATTCTTATTTCAATAGGGTACGAATAAGAAATAAATGGAAACTAATATTGGCAACAACGAAATATCACAAATTTTATAACATAAGAATCTTTTTAAATTGCTTGATTTGTATTTTATATATGTTTTATATAAGTGACACTGCTGATGAAAGTGACATAACAGTTGTAACAAATATTAGAATGCTTAGAGTTTAGAGCATCCTACAGGTTGCAGTAATCAATAGATTGTTGTCTTATTTAATTTCTATAAAGATTTTTATTAGTAACTCAAAAATATATGTCAATTATACATTATACTGAAAATATGAAAAAAAATTTATTTGTCTTGATAATCGTGGTTTTCTTTATTACGGATTTGTTACATGCTGAAGATATAGATTTTGGAACTGTCGTTTTTGCAAATGTTGTAAGTTAAAAAACACTTTGAAATTAATTAATTATATTTTACATTCCAAATATTCGTATAGCTAAAATTTATGTAATTTAGATTTTCTTCATAAAGCAACTTGAAATATATATTAATCATCTTAATTATAATAATAATTATTATTGTTATTGTTTATTAAAAATAATTACAATTTATTTTACAGTTATATAGACATGGAGATAGAACACCTATAAGAACGTATCCAAATGATCCTTATAATAACGAAAGTACATGGCCAGTTCCATATGGCCAATTAACAAATGTATGTAATTCCTAATTATTATATATATAGCTTTATTACTTAATTTTTTTTTAAAGAGGAAAAGATAATTTTTTCAATTTATTACTTTTACTGCATTTAATATATTTTTAAATCTGAAAATATTTAAATATCTTCTTAATATTATATATATATATATATATATA
>CAJDYZ010001952.1:26422-49218 GCA_903986555.1 Heterotrigona itama
ATACCCAAATGTAACAGCCATTACAGCAATAAGAAATCCAAAAAAGAGTTCTAATTTCCTTAAACCATATTTGTCCAATAATAAAAATGTAAAGGTATCGATTACTGTAATAAGTACACCACCCCATATAGGAATCCTAAATCAAATTAAATACATATTTTATTCATGTGTAGCTACAGAAACAAGAATAAATCATATAAAAAATAAAATCAATCTCATAACTTACGCTTTATTTGTTAATAAAGACAAAGCAATAGCTGTTCCTATTACTTCTTGCATGTCACTACCAATTATAGCTATTTCTATCATTATCCACAAAATCATTCTAGGTATTTTTTTATATTGTCTGTAACATATTTCTGCCAAATGCAAACCTGTTACCACACCAAGCCTTGCACTTAATCTTTGCATAACAAGGCCAAGAATGGTTGCACTTAATAATACCCATAATAACTGATAAAAAAATAAATTTAAACAATTTTTTAAATAAAACTCATTTATAAAAAATTAAATTAAAAATTAACTAAAAAAGCCTTATAGCCACCTTATATTTAGCAGCTACACCAGATTGCAAATCAGATTCTATATTTCCAGGATCTAAATAAGCTATAGACATTAAAAAACCAGGACCTGTGAAAGCCCATAATTTTTTAAAATTAAAGAAACCCTGTAAAAACCAAATTAAAATGGATACAGTTAAAAATCCACATATTTTCATTAAAATTAATTACTTTAACCTCCATTGGTACCGATATATACTACATTTTCTATTTCTGGTATGTGAATTTTTTCATCGGCAAAATATGTTTGACTATTATTAGATGTCAAACAAGTGTTTTCAGTTGCTTTCTCATTATTTTGCATTTCCTGCAGGTGAGACACTGTTGTAATTGTTGAATCATTGTGAGGCTCGGTAGTATAATTACTTTGCATGGTATATTGATAAGATTTCTCTGAAAAAAGATAATTTATTATATATTTCAATATCACTTAAAATTCTAATCTAAACGTATTGTAACGTTTAAAATAATAACATCGAAATAGGTTGCATTATTTAAAGATTTAATTAAAAATCAGATTATGTCAAATGATATAATTATCTATGAGCATCAATGTAATAAAGGTTAAAATAGTATCTTCATCGTATTCAAACGTTATCAATTACGAATTACACAATGTATGTATACTTAAATATGCAACAATCAATACAATAATAAATATAAATTTTTTTTATCTTTAGACAAGATATAATAACAAGATATAATAATAAGATATAATAATAAGATATAATAATTATAAATAAAAATAAAATTACATTATCACAAAATTTTAAAAAAGAAATCACACTTTTGTAAAACTAAAATAGAAATATAACTGAATTAAATTAAACACCTAGAACATTAGAACCATTAACCAACTAAGACCATTAACTGTTGACTACTGCGACAAAGCAAATGAACGAAGTATACAACGCATAACCATTTTTCCTGAATGTTTCCCCTCTCTGCGTAAAATATTACTAAATGCAATCATCACGGGGATATCCCAACTCATCAACATCAATGGCTAACAATAAGAATATGACAGAATTTATTATTATTAACTGTAATGAACTACAGGAAGGAAAAAATAAGGAAAAGATAAAATCTTTAGTTTATAAGATTATATCACCTTGCTAAAGTTTTAATAAACAAAAATCGTAAAACTTCGAAATATTTTTCGACTTTTAATTCTTCCTGTTATGTTGATAAGAAAATAATGTTTATCACATATATACTATATAATGTGTATCATTCATGTAACATTCGCGTAATATTAAATTTAGCTTCTAATTGTAAGTTAAATGAGTGACTATTTAAATCGGAATCATAATGCATTTTTTAATTAATCCAATTTTTTAATTAATCTTATTGAGACGTGCTTGTTGTATTTAATTACACATTTAATTATAGCAAATGACTATTCGGTTAATTTGATAATCGTTAAATCGAGTCAAAGACATTTATTAGAAAGGAAATTTGTAAAATTGGATCTATATTAAATATATCATAACCATAATTACAATAAATTTTTTTATTCCGATGAATAAAATATGTATCTAATAACTACTGAAATACATGCACTCAAGAATAATTTTTCGTCAAAAAATACCCGCTGTAATCATAGTTTCAATTTCGATTTGTATAAAAAACTCACATTTCTACGATGAGATGAAATGGAAAAATTCCTCATATCTTTAGGGTTTAAATAAAATTTAGAATTTTTGATAAATATTTATCGATTTTATGTAGTGATTTAGAATAATATGGCCTAGCAGTAATTACAATATTTGCAAGCCATTTCATATAATTATAATATATATGATCAAAAATTTGTATGAAAAATTATGTTACTAAAATAAAATGTAGAACTTTTCCTAAGCCAAAAAAAAATGCATTGGAAAATAAAATAAAAAAATATGTTAATATTTCTTATAATCACTTTGAATATGAAAAAAAACAAAAATCAGAAACAAAAGTTTTTTTGTTTAAGAAAAGAAATCCTAATAAAGTGATTAATATAAATTTTTTTTATTTGGTGTATATAAATTATTTTATTCAAAAGTGATGTAATTAATTTTTTGTGGCTCTTTATGTAACTTAGTTACTGAAATTTAATTAGATAAACTGAGATTCTAAATTTTGTAAAAGGAAATATTTACTTAAACAATTGTATTTCTTAATAACATTCAAATTCCGTAAAAATATGAGATGTTAACGTTACAAAAGAGTTGTTGTGCGTAAAATTATCTACAGTCTATATTGAGGACAGTTTAATCCAAATATTTAATTTGGAATATCAAGCAAATTCTTTTATTTGCATTAGATAGCGGTCAGTTAGAATTAATACATAATCATGTAATTATATGATACGGACTTACTAAAAGTTCACTTAATTAAATACATTGCCTAATTAAAATTTTTAAATTGTCAAATAATTAAATACTGAAATTTTCTTTAATGAATCAAATATATATCAGTTAGTCCCTATTCAAAACGAAGTAAACATAATTACAAACAATGATCGACCAATCGTTTAATATACATATGTATGTAGTTATCTTTTATTTCTACTGTTCTACCGATCCCCGACCAATAAATAAACTCTAATACTAAAAAAGTACAGAAGTTTCCATTATTTATTAATTTTAATGTTATTATCTAGATAGAATATAATTATCTAGATTATAATCATTAAAAAATAAATTACTATAAAAATTATTTTGAAATAAATATTTTATATTTCTAAACATACATTTTTCTTTTTTTTAGTTAAACCAAAATAATTTTTAAAAGAATTCTGATTTCTAAATCCTTCCTCATATTTCAATTTATTTTTTTTCATAGTAATTAATCTTTATTGATACGCAAAACATTTTCCAAAAGTTATTATAATAATAATTCTTTTTTGTAATCTACAAGTATATTTTATGACTATTCTTCAACAAGATCTTTAAAATTAACAAGTGTGAATTTGCAATAATGGTTTATTTTAAAATAATGATATATAATAAACAAAAACTTTTAATAAATACACGTCAATATAAACGTTACAATATTACAAATAAACAAAATCAAAATATTAATGAATATAGTAAGTGCAGAAAATAAAAAATAACAGGAAATAAAATATATTTTTAAGTGTAATCTAATCTATGAATGTGATCGAAAATGTAATAATCTTTATTTACTGCCAACATTAATTTCTCAATATCTATTCATTAAATTATCGACATTATCGCGTACGTGACCATTATGAATCGTATCTTTGATAAAGCTATCTTTTGCAGTTACGTACTGTCTTGTTCACAAATATCGTCCCCCTGATCGTAAAAATCGTCAAATGTAAAATTGAAATGATTCTAATAATAGAAAATTTTTTATTCTAGTTTATGTAAATCGTGTAACTATTTCAGTGTTTTAAGAAAAAAAATTGGAAAAATGAGAAATTTTTAAATATGCAATGTTTAATTATTTTTATAATTTATTAATTAATTTTTTAATAATCCATTTTTTTAATGATTTTTTTGTGTATGCTGCAAAATTTCATCATACGTACGATAAAATGTTTTGAAACATGAAGAGTATTGATGCAAATTAAATTAAAAATACAAATTGCATTTCTATCGTATAAAAAATTAAATTACACAATTATTTTATTTATTTAGTTTATTTTATTTTATTGTAAATAAAAAAAAATTCGTATCAAAATCATATTTTCAAAAATAGTGCGCTTACTTATTAACCTTAATACTTAATACCTTAATACTTAATAATACCTTAATACCTTAATAATACCTTAATACTAACCTTACTTATACACGTAACTCGACCATTTTCATAGTTAAAAAAAATTAATGTAAAAAAAGATGTAAGAAAAATAAAAAAAGAAAATTCTCGTATTAAACAATAATTTATTCACGTCGCAAATGACGAAAAAAAATAATATAAAATAATAATAATGATAAAATATTTCGTAGAATCATAAATATCGAATATCTAAAGTTGAAATCCCTAGTTTCAAATGTATACATTGTATGTTTTTATGATAATATTTAATATTATTTATAATAACACAATTTACTGTAATTAGTATATGTGACAGTATGCAATATTATGATCTATGATTTAGGATGTAGCTACGACTTTTGGAAATAATACATATTGGTACATTAAACGTTCAAATTCGTTTCCAAAGTAATAACTGTCCAGAGAATTATCGACTAGTATGTATACATATTCGTAGACATTAAAATTTGTCGATGATTTCTTATTTGTTTAAACAATAAACAACTCTGAATTATATTTTGATTATTAATTGAATGTCGTGTTACAAAAACGAGAAAGAACTATAATTGGACCTACATGTATGGGAAAAGTCACTGTAAAGGAATTTTTGAAGTAAAAAGATAAGGAATTTGTGAGTCAGCCATTCAGTTGTGCTATGGTTGAGCGCAGAATAAATCTGACTTCTTAAAACCTAAAAATTGCTCAATTTTGATATCAAGAAGATTACTTGAAATAAAATATTTGGAAGAATAGTTTATTAACTTACTAGGTAATATTAATGACTTTTTCAACGGTATGAACTCCATTTTGCAAGAGACAGGTAGTACTTTTACTTCACAGACATAATATCCAACTGATAATTTTTTGCAATAACGTTCTTTGGTAATATATATTTATATTTTACCAATTTGAACACGAGTATAGTATTCATAATTTTTATAATTTTTAAGTAATATGAAGACAAAGAAATTATATATAGAGCTATTGTTTGTAGGAAAATGTCTAATGTTAGTAATTTGGAACAACAAATTGCAAATTTGCAAATTAATCATGAGGATGGCGTTAAAACCACTAAGTCTGGAAAGAAAGTAGGACCAGCTGTACCTCCCAAACCAAAAAAATCACAACCACAGGTTAGTAGGAGGTTATATAAACATTATATATAATAATTTTCCTACTAACAATATTTTATATTTTCTTTCTATGACTGTTCCATTATTATATGGAAACATTAATGGTAAAATTAATAAAACAAATAAGCTTTTATAAATTAATATTATATAAAGTTTAATTGTGTAAAATATTTTACAGATACCACAAAGTTATATTATAAAGGCTGCTTCTGTGCCATTATATAGTACAGTACTTAATAATTCTGGCCAAAATGAAAAATCATCAAATTTGTACGTGAATTCTCCTTTACCATATATGCCACTGAACATAGAGAAAAATGATTTTTCATTATCATCTACCTTAAATGGAAAAAATGTTCCTAAAAGCTATCAAAATGAAAATTTTTATGTGCATCAATCGGATGAAAAATTTGAGCCAAAATATAGATATGGTGAAAAGAATCACTATTCAAATATTGGAAATATATCTGCTTCTCAAATCCCAGTTGAAGATCATTCAAGAACAACACAGAATATTGTATACAGCAATATAGATTCTCCAATATCTATACCAGTTAATAAGACAGCTAAAACTGAAAAAGATATTATCTACAGCAATATTCAATGGAATTCTAAACCAGAAAATACATATTCTAATATTCCTACTGTACACAATAATGGTAAGTTATACTAAGAACATAATTTTTAAAAATTTATTTTCATTACTTTTTTTTATTAAAGTAAATATAATTGTTATACTACAGATGACTTACCACCACCGCCAGAACCTTCAGAATATGTTCCATGTGTATTAGGTAATTCTTTTCCACCACCGCCGGAAGAATTACCGCCTCCGCCAAGTCCTGTGTCATCCAGTTATAGCGAACTAAGACGCGCTACTTATCAAACTGATTTTCCATCTGATAATTATCCAAATGATATTTATGGACCAAGTTCACAATCTAGTTCTACATATGAATCTATATATGAACCAATTAATCCTAGACCACCTTCACAATTATCTTGCAATTATTCCATGTATTCTGGTTATGGCTCTGCTACATCTACTCAACCTCAAGGAAAAGTCTCTCCAGTTAAGGAAGTATGTAAAATTTATTATGTTAATTTTTCTTTGTTGTGAAAAAATTATTCTTAAAAAATTACACTTGTTTCAGGTGGATGTTCTAACTGATCTGTTAGTTCAAGGAATGGAGGATAATGCAGAAGATATATATGGAATTTGTGCTCATTGTGGTCGTAAAGTTGAAGGCGAAGGTACCGGTTGTTCCGCGATGGATAAAGTATTCCATATTGACTGCTTTTGTTGTTATGTGTGCAAAGTTAATCTACAGGGTAAACCCTTCTATTCACTGGAGAATAAACCTTATTGCGAGGAAGATTACTTAAATACTTTAGAAAAATGCTGTGTTTGTACTAGACCAATATTGGATAGAATATTAAGAGCTACAGGAAAACCTTATCATCCGTCCTGTTTTACATGCGTTGTTTGTGGACAAAGTTTGGATGGTATACCATTTACAGTAGATGCTACAAATCAGATTCATTGCATAGAATGTTTTCACAAGTAAGTTTCCATAAGATATTTTAGTTACTCAAATGGAACAATTAATTTTATAAAACATTAATTTTCTCTTTTTGTACGCAGAAAATTTGCACCACGTTGTTGTGTTTGTAAGTTACCGATTATGCCAGAACCAGGACAAGACGAAACTGTGCGTGTTGTAGCACTAGATCGTAGTTTCCACATTCAGTGTTACAAATGCGAAGATTGTGGATTAGTTTTATCCTCTGATTCTGAGGGACGTGGCTGCTATCCTTTAGATGATCATGTATTATGCAAAAGTTGTAATGCTACTCGCGTGCAAGCATTAACATCACATATGACAACTGAATTATAAATTATGAATATTGAAGCGATATATGAAATTGTTATATTTATAGTTGCTGTTTTACGAATTTTTAACGTTTAAAGATAAATGACAGACATCTCACATGTCTGAACAATTTTTTCATAATTGAATATTTCGAGATAAATTACACCAAATATTCATTACATTACTATTTTTCTTTTTAAGATTTATATTTTGAAGAGATATACATATGTCTGTATGTATAGTAACTTAAAATATAAGTAGATTTGAAAGAACTTTCCGAACCAAGTTAATGTTACTGTCTTTGCACTGCCAATTGTAAGTGCGTAATGTTGTAACTTCTGCAATAATTATTGACTATGATGATTAATGTCAGTTTTAATGTGATTTAGTATTGCATATATTATTCAATATAGGTATTCAATTCAAGTATTAAAGATATTTCCTAGTTAAAAAAAAAAATTAGATTTACATATGACTACATCCAGATTTAAAAATTCATAAAATATATAAAATGTTTATTCTAGTGTATTCGATTTGTTACGTAAGTATTTAGACTTCCATTTTATGGCAAATCATGTGATACAATAAAATACAATATATTAATGCAAATATCTTAAATTATACCATCTATTTAACAAGTGAAAAAACTAAATAGTAAATAGAATTTAGTTATAAAATGTACTTGGATCATTAAATAAAATATCGAATTTAAAAATATTTTCTAATTATTCGTTAGTTATTTTCATTTTAGATTTAATTAAAATAAAAAGAAACTAAAATAAAAAGATATAAATACACAAATATATGTATTGGAGCATTGTATATTTCATATCTTTAATGAGATTTTTATTATTATATATTTGCAGAAGAGTGACACTTATTTTAATCTATACCTTTTCTACAACTTTTCCATCTATATAATGTTCATGCACAGATGTCTTTATTATATTTTGTTTTTAAATATATGCATCTCTTATATGTAATATATTTTTTTATTATCATTGAGTACTTAGTTTTTTGTTGTACAACCTACATATCATTTTATATATAATTTATATAATTTTTTTGTTTTTCTTAATACATCAATTTTTGTGTTTTAGTAGGCATGCTTTATAGATTGTGGAATGCATTCTGATCACCTTATCAAAACATGAACTAAAATGAATTTCATACATATAATTTCCAAATTGTAATAAAATATGACAATGCAATCACTGATTGATAAATAAAACAAAAAATCTAATCAATATGTTTCTTGAGATTGCAAAAGTTCATCATCTTAAGAGTATGCTTAACAATACTGTCAGTTTTATTCCTACAATACAAATTTAACAAAGACATCGAATTAATAAAAAAATAAATAGCTGCTAACATTGAATAACAAAAAACCTTTTATCATATGTGGACAAAATCTGTTTTATGCAATATATTGTGAATATATAATAATCCACAATCATGGAAAGCATACCGCTTACACCGTGTATATAATATACATCGATTATATTCCTATGTTCAACTACGCATTACCCGCTAATATCTATCTTAGATTTCCTTTTATATTATAATATACTTTGCAAAGTACATATTATATTTTATATCGTATCAGCACCATTCTACGTTGAATTTAGTACGTGTATAATATATTGCAATTAAATGACTCATTCTTGAATACGTTTCGTTCGTTCGTTCGTTAAACCAGTACCAAACTGAACATAGAATTGTACTTTTTCTTTGTTTTTGAATTACTTTTCGTTATAGATGTATATATTTATATATATATATTTTTTATTAATTTATTTAATTAGGTATGTATACGTGTATGAAATATGCGTGTGTAGTGTTTATGTGTGTATGAGAGAAACAGCATTAATGCACTTACACACGGATGTTTACACACGTATCTTCTTTTCACATGTTTCTATGTTTTCATCTTGTTTTCTTTTTTTTTTAACTTGCACACAATAATCACAGCCACCTATCCAAATACGCGCTCACGCATACCCAATATGCACTTATCGCACTCGTGTTCTATATACCTTCGGTATACGTTTTCTACTTATCTTTATTAATATTTATAATATACATGTATATGTATATATACATATATAATTAATTTGTGATATATATATACACACACACACGCACACATACACACATACACACGCACGCACACGCATGTATACATTCATCTTTTGTATATTGCTGAGATATCTTCTTGTGTATTATACATAGAAATAGGTGCCGAAACGAGCTGCTCTGTTCCTTTTTTTCTTTTACCATTTTTCCACTTCGATTACATATGTATATCATTCTTTTTTTCATTTTCTTGTATAATCATAATAATCAATTAATAGCAAAAAAAAAAGAATGGGTCATGCGACTCGAATGCTATATGCAAATGTCATTTTTTGTTGTTTTTATTCACACTTATTAAACTTATTGAACTTAGTTTCTTTATCTAGCTGTTTTTTCAAATATTTCGTTAAAATTGTTTTCGTTTTTAATTAGATTCTCTTTCCCGAATTCCATTCTTCTAACAGCATACTTTCACACTTTCAAATTCGCTGGGTGCTTGGGCTGTATTAGGACCCGCAAATTAATAAATAAATAGAGGAACAATATTCTTCAAACATCTTTTTTTCTTCTTATAACAACATTAGAGGCTCTTGGAACGTAACGCAACAAATGTTCAACAATACAATCACGAAAACAAATAGAAGGCACTCTTACATTTTTTTTATCAATAAATTAATTTCTTTTCGTAACGACTCACGGGTAATCTATATGCGTCCTAGGCCTTTGTCGTTTTGTCGAATATATTCCTTTCTTTCATATTTCCTTTTTTTGTTTCTTTCATCTCTTTTTTTCTTTCTTTCATTTTCTTATTTTTTTCTTTTTTCTCTTTCCTCTTCAATAAACTTTTTTTATTCGTTCGCTACATATTTCGCCACATCTAAATCACAGTGCTGTACAAACCTTCGGTTCATTATCATCTTTCATTTTCCTCATTTAAATAGACAATAATAGCTACAATATGCAAGATATGAGATAACAAATTTTTCGTTATAGATAAAAGAAATTTATACGTTTATAACAATTAGGTAGAATATTATTTAACCTTTTATATTATAATAATTTAATTATTGTTATTTGCTTGGAAGCTCACAGCCGACACATTTATTTAATTCATTATTACATACTTTTTTTTTTTTGTTCTTTTATAAGTATCTTTTTATCGTATTCGTTTTTCGGGTATTGGGGCATCTCTTTTTTCTCTTTTTTTTTCATCTTTTTTTTGTAACAGCTATTTTTAAAGACTTTTTATTTTTTCTTCTTTTTTTTTTTAGTTTTAAATGTTTGCTCTTGCATTTTTTTTTGCGCAGATAATTTGTTGAAAGAAAAGAAGAAAAATAAATCAGTATATCATTATTTTTTCCTACTGGTGGTGTTTCGAAATTGTATAAGAATGTGTTTTCTGTTCACGGTTACTCTAAGTAAACTATAAGTACTGGTTTTACCATGTTTCAACATGGTCAAAAATCAAAACTGAAAAATGTGGCAGTGCCTTGAGCAACCGTTTTTTATGAAATCAATTCTATTTTTGCCTCCCTATTACCCTTCCTCTCCATTGTCATTGTTTATCGAAATCACTACCTTTTTTTTTTTTCTTTGAACACATAACAAATCGCTCGTCTTTGTACGATAATAACATGTTATTTGTTGTTACCATATTATATTTTTTTGTGTTTTCTTCTGTTCTATCGTCTGTTTGTAATCCATCTATCCTACTCTAGCCTTGCTCGTGAGATTCAATGGTTTATCGAGCCTATCGCGCAGAAACATTAAATACTGCATATATAACATATATAGATTTTAAATAATATGTAGCGTATTGTGTATCTATTATCATTATTTTCTTTTCTGACTCTTTCATTAAACATTTATATTTTTGTTTAAAGAGATATATATAATAATATCGCTCGATTTCGAATTTTCTCTCATCTCCCGTTTTACGTTTCTCTATATTTGCTCTCCGATAGATACATACATACATACATACATACATACATACATCATACATACATACATATATATTAAGTATACATACATAATACATACATACATACATACATACATACATATTAAGTATACATACATACATGCATACATACATACATACATACGCGCGCACATACACCATATATATATATACATACATACTTATTACATACATACACATGTACTTACATATATATATATATATATATATGTATATAATATGTATGTGTATATTTATTATATTCTTTTATAAATGCTTAACAATTTAGTACATTCAATAATTTATCGAAGAACATTAATTTACATTTACATATGGAGCTCTTTTTATCTAGTTTGCATATTTTTCTCGTTCTTTTCTTTATTTCCATTTCCATTTCCATTTTCTTTTTTTTTTTCTTTTTTAGATTTCAGATTGAGATCACAAGAGAATAGAGCACATGTTCGTGTTCGTTCTATGTAATTTTTTAAAATATATTAATTATCAGGATCGTCTGTAAATCGACATGTTTTTTTATTCATTATTTTCCGTTTAATGCGGCTTCGAAATTAAGAATGCATTTATCTATCTATGTATCTATCTATCTATCTCTAACATTACACGTACGTAACATTTATCATACGTACAGTTAGGTCTGAAAGAAAAAGAAAAGGAGGAAAAACGAATCGTGCCCGTGTACGCATACATGTATATCGAGAGAACGAGTTTTAAAGGCTTAGAGCTTGCATCTGATGGCACGTATCGCTCAGCTGATTTTGGTCGCCAACAGGATGTCCTGAATGAGTTCTCGGCGTTCCAGGTGGTGTTATCGGCATTCTTCCAACGCCTGGCGGAGCATCACCAGCTCCTCCAAGACTGTCATCCGCGACTTTGTTACTAGTCTGCATTATTCCATTGACCTTGTACTTGCTCTGCCGTAACATCGTCGTGGTTGCCTGAGAACCGGAATTCGCGTACTTCTCCAACGGTTTTCTGCTCGCAGACAATGCAGGAGCGATGGTATACCGGCGTTGAGCGTTCGGTTGTGGCTGTTGCTGCTGTTGCTGATGCTGGGACGGGGCTAAGGATGGTTGATAGCGATTTTGCGCCGGATTGTAGAACTGGACCTGGGACGTGGGTGGTGACAAAGTTGGAAGGGGTCTTGTCATGGGCGAATACGGTGCTGGTGGTGGGCTCACCGGCTTTTCCGAATTACTATTCTCTGTCCCTTGTACATTCTGCGAACTGCTATTTTCGTTTTTGATATTAATCACGTACTTATCATTTGATTGACTACTTGAATTGTTATCTCCTTGATCCGATGATCCGGTGATTACACCGTTTTTTCTATAATTTGTCGTATTTTTACGACTAGAATAATTACTCGATTTCGTCGCGTTGTCAAAATACTGATCACCACTGTTGTTAATTTTACGATCATTCGCGTAATCGAAATTCGCTGTTGGATTGAACGTTTTCTGCGTATTCGTGCAATTATATGATTGACTGCCGATTATATTCGAACCAAACGATTTTTGAGCCGAGTTATAATTTTCTGACAATTTTTGTGCTACGAAACAAGCCGGGGAGCCCACGTTTGAACCAGTAGCTTTTTTGTTATACTGCATAGAGAATCGCGAGCTCATTGCCGGTGTCGTGTACTTATAATTTCCATCTATATTACTATGTTTGTACGGCTGAGAATTCCCTACGTTTTGAGCTCGAACGAATGGATTCTGATGCGACAACATAATCCCGTGATTCTGTGACTTTGAATAATTATTTTGGCCGTTCATGTTTCCGGATTTCGTGTAATCTCTAGAATTGAAGCACTGACTTTTTGAAGAATCGAATAACTGATGTGATATAGATGGAGGTGTTGGCAACAGGCTAGTACCACCGGATACGTTATGAAATGGAGGTGTATGCGTATGAGGAATGTAAACAGCTGCTGGATGATATACGATTGCCCTGCAATGCATCTGATTGCCACTGCAATCATCAGTTTCGTTTAAACATGTCTGGGAACTGTATACGTTAGCGGTGTGTATTGCGATTGGATGATAATTGGTGTAACGACCGGACATGGGAAATTTTACGGGCATTAAGGACACCAAGGGTGTGGCTGAGCCTGAAGCAGCCTGTGTTTCACCATGTGCTTGCTCCGAGTGGCTTGATGTCGAACGAGAATCCTACGGTTTATTTCATAGATGGTAGTTTTCCATTCGTTGCTTCGTTCTTTTCTTAATTAATCAATATAGTTGATTGATTTATGTAATATATCATGAAAACATTTATACACACGCATTAGTATGAAATAATTAATTAATTAGCATGAAACATCTCGGCATTTCTATTTCCTTTTCAAAAAAATGTTTTGTTTAGCAGTTTGAAAAATTAATCGCGTGTATGTAGCAACGGCCAATAATTACAATTGTACTTGAGGGAAGATTTGTATTATTTTTCTCTTTTTGTAAAATAATTTTCAAAAATTTAATGCAGGAAAGAGTAAAAATCAGAATTAAAAGGAATGCTACAATAAAGAGACATCTTTATTTAGCAATAATTTAAATCAACAAATATTAATTTACCCATCGAAATCAAAATAATTTTTCAAACATGAATTCATAGTAAATTAGCGTTCTTAATAATAAACTTTTACGATGAATATAAAATTTTTATATATAAAACCTATAATTCTCTTCCTGTAATAAATACAATTTAAATATTGAACCTATTTTCTTATTGTTACAAACTTTATGATTAAATTTAGACAAATAAATATTCCGAATTATTGAATTATTTCTGTTATAATTATAATTATTCATATAAGTTTCTCTTATAATTTCTATAATAATAATTACTTACGATTATTACTAGAATTAAATCATATTTTAGATTATTTGTGTTGCCTGTATTTTTATCAAATATTGTGACTATTGACCTACAACTTTATAATATACGACTCTATAATATCTCTAAATTATAAAAAGTATAGTAGGCTTCTTTATAATGAATAATAATTTTAGTTTTGTATACTCATTGTTGTATATAACTAAGGAAAAATAAAAAAAGTGACTTACCTCCTGGGAAATAACTTGACCATCAGATGAAGACGTTTGTTGACATGAGGCATCAGTAGGGAAAAGTAATAGCTGTTGATCGGTCAATCCCATGGATGCATGTGGTGGAAGGGGTGGATGAGGCCCAGCTGCGAAAGGGTAGTAAATGTGATCCATTTGAGGAGGCACAGGACTTGCAGGTATTGGTGGATGATGATGCGGTGGTGGAGCGGCAGGAGGATAAAAATGCGTCGGTGGTGGAGGAGGTAAAGATGGAAGAGGTGGTGGAGGACCCGTTGGTGGGCTGGTCGCTCCTGTGCCATTATTACCAGTTCCGGAATTACTATTACCGCTATTTGTGTTGGTTTGCGAATTATTTGTTGAATACAAGTATTGATGAGTTCCGGTAGCGACTGCCCCTGCATAACACTCGTACTGCACAGAAAGAAAAACATCACTAATTAGTTAATTATTCAAAGAATGAAGACGGGAATCATCTATTTTTAGGATAAAAGTATTAATTTTATTATATGTTGATCTTGCTTTGAAGTACAAAGGTCAATGTACATGCTATAAGATAGAAATTTACTATCAAATTATAATATATAATATTTTAAGAACACTCAAGTATCAAATACTTTACTGTAATAATAAATTTCGTGCAAATATTTTTATTATTTATTTTATAGATTGTGTACTATCTTTTTTGTTTTTTAAATAAAAGATTTTATATTATTATAGAATTTATACTATTATATAGTAACCGAATGTCATACACATTTTTTTCTATATCAATAAAGAATTAAAGGAATAACATAAACAATATAAGAGAAGTCGAAAGATGTCATAATGTATCTTTCGACTTCTTTTATATTGTTTATGTTATTCTTTTAAGTAGCTTAAAAAATTGAATGCAAGATTATCAATAACGATATGTGATAAAACACAAGAAAAAAACAAGGAAAAAACATACTTGCAACATTTTATACGATAATAAAATTCTTGTGCAACGTAAGCACAATAAGTATAATAATTAAATAAGAAATTTTCATTCATACTCGCAAGTAAGATATTGATATAAATCATAAATTGTGAAGTAAAAATACATAAGGTGCATGCATTCTGATAGGCCATGCAGAAGTCTGATAAAGAAAACGCACAAATATAATGCGATGCATGCTAGCACTTAGCATAGACCATGTACCTTTAGACCTCAATACTGTATAGCGTCGAGAAGGACGTAAGTAGGCATTTGCTGAGGGTTAGGTAGAAACGCCGGTGGTATAGCTTCTCCCATCAAACCATTTGTCTGTCAAACCGTAACCGATTTACCGTTTAATAAAAATACAAGCTATAGAAAATTCATATGATGGAGTGTGAACAAGGAACCCAAGATTAAAAAGAAGTATCAGAAAAAGAAGTCGATATATAAAGAAGTCTATTATCTCTTGTGTTACCTACCGGCATGGGTGAATATTGATATTGCTGTGGCATATAGATAGATGGAGCAGGACACGGGTACATCACAGGCGCAAAAGTTTGATGACCAGCAGCTTGCGGCCCTAATTATTAAATTGCAATTAACACACATACTTCGATTTTTTTAAGAAACTATGGCTTTTTGTAAAATTTACCGAACACTCCAGTAGCCTGGTAAATAGTTGCTGGATCAGTTGGCGGAGCAATTGGCGTCGTTGGTGTTGGAGCTGTTGTATTATAAAATGTCATACCATTTTGGTAAGTCAGCCCCATACCTAATGATAAACAGAGATTTTTTTATAATAAAAAGTTTATATATAATAGTAAGTTAAATTACGAAATTATAAAATAATTAGACTAACCGTTTGGATAGTAATAAGTACTAGTAGGTACAGAGGGTGGCGATCCAGAACCACCATCCAAAGATCTATTGAAGGGTTGTTTTTTAATTGCAGGTGCTATATTTAATTTTCTTTCCCTTAATACAATGCATTCAGACTATAAACAAAATAATAAACCTATTACGATTGTTACATATTTAATTAATAAATATATTATTAAATTATTAAATATATTAAATTATTAAATACATTAAAAATAAATATTACAAACCTCTTGCTGAAGTCTTTTAGCTTCTTCTTCAGTTTCAAAGGTAACAAATCCATAACCTTTGGAGACACCAGCACGGTCAGCAATTATTTTTGTAGCCTTTACATTGCCATAAGAGGAAAAAAGTTGAGCAAGTTCTTCTACACTGGTATTAGCTGAAATACCGCCTACAAAGATGCGATTTGGAACCAAGGTACCATATTTTGGTGCAGCCATAGTGAGACTTGTTGCCGAGGCAGGGCTAGAGGCTGGACTAGACCCCTCAGTACCACCCGTTGATGCCGAACTCTAAATAACATGACTAATATTAAAACAACGCAGCTAATATATAGAATATAAAAATACATTTAAACAACAATGAAATGAATACAGAATAATTGTGTAACACAAGAATTGTAGCATTCAAGAATTTTATGTCATACATTCTCGTATATCATTCAAAGGTATTAAATGATAAAATAATAAACCGTATAATAATAAAGAATGTAAAAATAAATTTGGCTATTAAAAAAATGAAAACTTTATATTTTGCTATAAATAAATAAATGTTTAATCAAGTTTCTAAATGACACATTCTCCATGTACGTGTTATTTATTTAAAAAATAGGTATAATCTCAAAATAACCAAGAAAATTACAATTTTCACATCATTGATACATACATACATACATACATACATACATACATATATACATACATACATACATACATACATACATACATACATACATACATACATACAAGATATATATATATAAAGATATATATATATAAGATACATAAATATCAATATAAAATCAATCGGATTGTCAATGATCGAAAAGTCTGTATTCAAACAAAAACAATTCTTTATATTACGATCGGTTCTTATCTTATGACGATAAATAAACGTAGGTTATGCTAAATCGTTCGTGTATGAAAACATTGGGGACAAGCGTAAAGAAGCGTGTCGACGATACGCATCGAAATCATCAAAGCAACTGTTTAAGTCGAACGCTACCTAAAAATATTGACAAGCCACAGAATTGTTCGTCTAAGTAAGATTTGAAACATCGATAACAATAGATTAATAGAAATTTGACAAGGGACAAGGACAACTGATCTAATATATGCTGTCGCATATAATAGTACGTCATTTTTGTTAATGAGAACATACTCATGATATGAAATATGAATTTTGTCAGAGGGTTAGATGCAAAATCTTCGCGTAAGAATGCTCACCATCTTCGCAATAGTCGGGCGTGTAAATGAGTTTGTCGGCCGTGAGGTCGTCCTAGCAGCTTGAAGGTACCCTGGCCTCGCACGAGGTCACCTGGGTGCCCAGGGACTGCCAAGGACCGTTGCAACCACTTCAAAAGGACTTCCAGCCTTCGGCGAAGCTGCTGTTCCTCCTTGCTAAACCTCCAAACACTACAGACACTTTTACAAAATGGCGGTCATACGCGCCATTCACGGCGCTAATATTCCTGATTTTAAACTCTCGATTTCGTTAGATTGAGCATTCCAACTTTCTGCTTTGTCGGTATGTGCTCATGTACGTTTTCAAATGCAAAAATAAATTCTTTGAATTTCTCTCAACTTAATAAAAAATATATTATATATATATACAATTTATTTATTATAAAATAATTTATAAATTATACAATATACATATGTATATTTGTATTATATTATACGTATTCATTGGATTTGTTTTGGATATTTTTTTTCAATAAAATTTTTTAATATATATAATATGATGTTTATCGTATTTTTTGTATTGATATGACTTTAATTTTACGTTATAATTCTTTTTTTATGGAAAATTATAATTGTATATTTATTAAATATATATTAAAAATTTATATTTCTATAAAGGAAAGAGAAATAAATCTTTGAAATTTCTTAAAGTATAATTTTATTTATATAATAATTTTAAAATTTGTATATTATGATGTATTACGATATATTATACATAATACGATGTTGAATGCACGAAATGAGGAAAATATTACGTTTATGATTCTTCAAAATAATCTACAAATTTGTTCAAAAGTTTAATATTTTTTTGTGGAGAAACATATATATAAAATGTTACTGTCATAACATATATAATAAATAACTAAAATTTTAGCCTTCTTTTCCTATATAAAATAAAAAGTATCACTGTTTATTATTTATTTAATATTTATATAGTAATTTAATTATATAACATTGAAAAAAATTAAATCTTCAATCTTTATCAATTTTCGTTGATTTATAAAATTTACCATATTTGCATTAAATTTGAAGAGATAATAATGAAATTTGGAGTATTTTTCCATATAAAACTCTCATAAGCAATAATGAAATTAATAATAATAAATAAATGTTACATAAATATTCGTGTTTTTCAATTTTAGGATTTATATTGTTTAAAATTATCGAAGTTATGGATGAATTTAATTTTACCATAATGGCGGTAATTGATCGTAGTTACTATGATTCACGTTAGTTTTTCTTTATTTACGAATCTTACCTAATTTTTGATGTGTAGACATTCAAAGAATATTACTTCTTAATAGCAAACATGATTACCTATGGATTAGCCCGTGATGAATAACCAAATAAAAACACTGAAATTGAAACGAGAAATGAAAACAGGGAGAAAAACTAAAATGTGCTTCTTCACAGCATTGTTGACTTCGAAAGACTGAAACATTCGCCGCCGTACCGCTTTCATCATTATGTCATTTGTAACTTTATTGATGCTATAATAAATTTATTTTTCACATGTTTATTATTGTTAGAAATTTATTTAATAACTTCCATAACAAATTACTATTTTAAAACAAACAATAATTTTTTTGAATAATATATTAAATGAAATATTAAAGCATTAGTTTGACTTCAGTTGTAATGGCGATTATACGGATATTCGATGCTCAAATGTTATAAGAGAAATAACAAAAGATGTTTGAATGCAGAGACTAAAGAATTCATTTTTAATTTTTTATATACGAATATAGGTTTTAAGATATTTATTCGTTGTAACTTTAAATTTGCTATTTATTATTTAATGTAAGTCTTGAGTAACAAACGCGACAAATATTTGTATTAATATAATTATTTAATAATATTAAAATATAGATGCTTATTAAAATATAGAGGCTTATTAATATGTATATATATACAGTAAGATATTCATATATTTTAATTTTTTATGCATTGTTTACATTAATAAATGTCAATTTTGTAGAAACCATGTACTTCCTTTAATAATTTGAAATTGTATTTAAGTTATATTTAAGTTCTGAAAATTACAAAAATCATTGGTTATTATAAAATTATGAAATAATATAATAAATTATATTATAAATAATATCTAATAAATTATCACAAAAAATTAATTGTACAATATAATAAATATATATTTGTAAATAGATTTATTAAATAAACAGTAACTGAGGTAATTAATTCTATAATTATTATATTAAGATTTATCACTAACTCACATATTTTTTGTGCATAGCAAGACAAAAAGTGCAAACTTGCGGCCTCTTTCGTAAATCTGTCAAATGATTTGTTCTATAAAGTCCGTTGCTGTTTTCAACACGTAAACAAGGTTGATCTATAGGACCAGCAACAAGAACAGCACCTAAATGGTTGATGTAACTACTTGCTAATCTTAATGTCTCTATTTTCGATAATTTCTTATCCGCAGGTTCCGTCGGTATTAAAGTTCTCAAAGCACTGAAAGCCGTGTTCACACTGCAGAGTAAACATTGGATTTCTTGAATTTCGCGTTCGGATTCTTTACCTTCGTTGAGTATTCGCAAATTTTTTATTACTGAACCAAAGACTTTTATTTCTCCTGAACCAAAAGACGAAAATTTCATTCATACATTGCTCAAAGTAATTAAGAACTTCTATTTTATAATTACAATTAGACACATATATAATAGTTTGTTTTATTATTTTAATGTTACTAAGTTATTAAACATAAGTAATAAATATTTTACTAATTACTTTGAACAATACAATGTCACACTTTTTGTAATTCAATTTTTAAATTTATATTTATGTATTTTACAGAGTATGTTAATAAATATAAATATAAATAATTTAAACAGCTCTTTAATTGCTTTATTATTATTATATTTTAAATTTTCAGCGTTTTATAAAAAAAAAATTATTTTCACCTATATGTTCGATCCCTTTCACGTGCGTTCGCTTGATAACGTTGTTTTGATTCCTCTTTCTTTTCTGCAGCCATGCTGCACCACACTATCAGTTAATTGTTAAATAACTAATTCAGAAGGTATCCGACCACACTAGTAGCTTGTTCATGAATGACTAAGCCGCCGTGTCTTCCTTCGTTTTCTCCAGAAATTCCTTTTCCCCGATGTATGTTGCCATAAATCCCCACCCTACCTCTTCTCTTTACCAGCTACACATGTGAAATACACATGCATCCGATTAGGGGCGAACGAACCACTTGCATGATGTTTCACTAGTAAAAACAGAATGCGTCAATTTCGAATATACATAATAAAATAAGTATATATTAATAATGAAATTTTATTAAATTCTTTTTTGAAATGAAAATATGTGGAATTCAATTTTTTTACAGGCCATGATCTTCCTGTCCACTTGCACAGGAATTAAAAAAACAAATTATTAATTAAAACATTATAAAATTAAAATTGATCTATTAAAAATATAAAAATTTGAAAACTAATTTTATCAATATAAACATATTTTAAAAACGTCCTATCTTAGAAAACTATCAAACAGTAATCTTTCTTATATTTAAAATTGTAAATGAAAGTATCTTGATAATAATTTCTCCAAATATTCACTAGATAGTTTGTCCTTTTATAACATAGGAAATAATTTCTTAGTAGTTAACGTAACACATTTCCCTTTACAAACGCGATATAGAAGCATTCATAAGTGTTCACTCTCGTGTAACGTGGTCGGAAGCTGTATTTCACATTACGGCCAATAAAAACCAAGCGACAACTGGTAGAAAGAACGAGGAAAACAAATACCATGTGTGAAATTAATTAGGCTAAGTCTTATGTTAGTTTCTGACTGTCATTTTTTATAAATTCGAAATTGAATATTACAGCGTTAGATACCGTAACATGAAAAGATATATTTTATAAGACAGGCATTCTTTTCTTGTCTGAAAAATTCAATGATGGACAAACTGGTAATAAGAAATAATATACTGATTCGATCTTCCGATTACATAAAAATTTTCATTTGACGAAAAAAAGAAAGAAAGAAAGAAAGAAAGAAAAAAGAAAAAATTGTATAATGATAAAAGAAAAATTTATTACACTTTCGAAAAAGTGCAATAAGATGCAAATAAACATAATACATTGATCATTTGACATCTGAATCATACTTTTCCATTCTAAAAATCATGTTAAATATTTGTTTGTGAATAGATTAAAGATACGATGTAGATATTCCTATGAAATATTTTACTTAATTAAATAAGATTACATTGAATTAATTATATAGCAGAAAATTTACATGTTTGAATGGTCATCAGAATAAAGTTTTTTATGCATTTTTTTATGCATTTACTCTTCTCTTATTTATCGAAAAAACGTGTCAATTTGCAGTACCTGCACCATACAGGCTATTTCTGTGAGCACTGCGGAGCGCGCGATCATGGAAGATTATGCATTCACTTACATCATTTTTCTATAAATTTTTTTTTTTTTTTACTTTGATCACTTTGTTACAAAGTTTACTTTTTTGTCATTTTTTTTGTTTTATTTTTTAATTACTTATCAGCCGCTCAATCGAATTAGTATCAAACGCTTGTGGTCTTCGGAGTACAATATTAAAAGGATATATATAGAAAATATACAAATTGTCTGACACAAAAATTACAATAATTATTTAAAACTTAAGTTACATCTTATGATACGCTAAAACATGGAAAGTCTGTGAAGAAATCGTTCATGAATTATTTCATGAAGTACAGACAGTTCAAAAAGCTATTCTAAAGATTACTAAAAATTATTATTCATTTTAAATTCGTGTTCATCGATATATAATTAAATGTTATAAAACAAATATAGAACGATCTACTTTCCTCCATATAAGCATGAAAGAGCTAAAAAACGAAAAACAAAAAGAAGAAACACGGTGAACCACTTCTCTTCTGAACACTTTGGCATTATCACCACTGTGAAAAATGAAATCAAACAAAAAACGAATTTCGTTTGAGCATATGGTAATATCGTGAAGTCTATATATATATATATATATATATATATATATATATATATATA
>CAJDYZ010001952.1:60467-72667 GCA_903986555.1 Heterotrigona itama
ATTTTAACACTCTAACAATTGCAATACATTTCTACTTCTTTAAGTGGTCTTAAGTCACGGTGAAAGCGGTATAATTGGAATAAAATGAGTTTTATACATAAATCGGAAACACTTTATCGTCGTTATAATGCAATTAAAGCACGCCAAGGAGCGATGGACATTGTAGCTGTATTCACCAACGTGTAATATGAAAATACGAAGAAAAAAAAAATTAAGTATTTACAGAATTTCGTCATGTATACAGAAAATATGAAAAGGGATAAGTAATATTCAAACAGTTAATTAATTGTTAAATATGGTTAAATTATATTACTCAATAGGATTTTGTCACATCGCACCTTGTTCTGGGGCAATTATTAAAATAAAGCCATAAAATTTAAGGCAAACCTACCCGTGATTAATGTTTCAACGATGTACTCGCATTATTCCTTCTAACGTAACTGCCTTATCCATGTACGCATTATACACGATCGTAATTTGTACCGATAGATATTTATCGAATCACTATGAATTAATCATTGAACACTACGCAATACTCTTACACAAATCAGTAGCCACAACACCCAAACGCAGCCATCTTGCACTGGATTTTGTTTCGTTTTTCTACTGTGAGGATGCGTTCCAATTCCGTATATTCCACTGTTTCTTTTTCACAATAATTTTTCAGTGGCAATTAAAAAATTCGAAAAATAATTTAAATTGTGCATCTTGTTTTAAGGGAATAGAGAAATAAGTCAAAAAAAAAAAAAATGAAAAGAATATTTGAGTTTTGTACAATTTGTAATGTTAAAACCAATTTGATTTTCCGGAAACACAGCTACTTTATTTCGTTAATATAGATTTTTTAAAATAGATCTCTTACATAATTATTTGATAATTAATGACGTTAAGAAATTGAATATTGCAAGTTATAGATCAGAAATGTTTATAATTTTGTAATTTTACAATTATCGAAAGGATAACCTTACGATTTGTAATTTTTAAAATTTACTTTAAAAGATTTGTTTATTTTACCATACTTATGTTATATCAATATTTTTAATTTTAGTTTAATTTTAATTTAAGTTTGAATTTATTAATATAATATGATATAATTTATTAATATAATATTATAATAATATGATTAATTAGTAATAATGACTTAGAATTTATAAAACAAATTATTGTTTACTTATAAAAATTTGAATTTGGAGGAACAATATTTTCGAAGTTTAATTTTTTTATTGCTTTTAGTATTTTATTATTATTTATAAATTAAGAAAAAAATAATATATGAAATATTTATTTAAAATCAAGATTTATATTTAACTATCAGCATCAACTATTATTCGTGCAAATAATATCTTTTATCTTTATTAACGTCTAGTTATACATGTCAATGTTACGTCGTGTTTTTCCAACTTTTGCGCAATCAGTTTCCACTTTGATAGTTTTATATTTGAATAAAGTCAAATATACTGCAAAGATGTCTAAAAAAACGGCTCTTTTATTAATAGCTGATGGTTCTGAAGAAATGGAAGCAGTAATAACAACGGATGTTTTACGACGAGTTGGAGTAAGTATTTTTATTGCATATAACCTTAAATGTATATTTAAATAAAATTGTACTACTTATCAAAAAATCGCTTTCTTTCTTTCAAATATTAACTAATACTGATTTATTTTATAAACAAATGTCCTTGAAAAAACTATGCAAACTTCGATTATTAAAAATTTTATTTTTAGATTAATGTTACTGTTGCTGGTCTTACTGAAAACCCATGTGTCAAATGCAGCCGCGATGTAAAAATATGTGTTGATGCAAAACTTTCAGATGCAATTAATCAGAAATATGATATTGTAATATTGCCTGGTGGTCTAAATGGTTCTAAGGCATTCGCAAATGTAAATAAAATTAATGTTTTTCGTAATAAATGTATATGCTAATTATTTTTTTCTTTTGCCTTGAATAGTCTTCAGAAATAGGAAAATTGTTACAACAGCAAGAACAAGAAAACAGACTTATTGCTGCTATTTGTGCTGCACCAACTGCATTAAAGGTTCATGGTATTGCAAAAGGAAAGAAGATCACATCTTATCCTGCAATGAAAGATCAACTAACAGATTATTATAAATATTTGGAAGATGAAGTTGTAATCGATGGTATGCATCTATTTATAGAATTCTGTTTGAAAAATATTTTATTTGTGAAAATTTTTATTTATAAGTATTATAAGTTATATTTATTAATATGTATTATTTATTGAACTCATAAGTATTATAAGTTTTATATATATTATAAATATTTTAGGTAACTTGATTACAAGCCGAGGTCCAGCAACTGCATTTGCTTTTAGTTTAGCTATTGCTGAAAAATTGATTGATAAACAAACAGCAGATAATGTAGCAAAAGCTATATTATATAGAAATTAAAATATGCTTACATAAGCATGTTATATATTTAAAATACAGAAATTAAAATATCCTTACATAAACACATATACTATTCATAGTGAATAATTATTTATATTATTTATATTGTTTATTCAAATTTAATAAATTAATATACATTATAATTAGTTATATTTCTATTCAAACTACCCGCTGGAATGGTTGCCATTTTAATTAAATTTCTTGAAAGTTCGCCATATTTATTACTACATAGTCAATGGTTAAAATATTTGACATTTCACAAATATCGAGACGAAATATCGAATGTACTATATATTTGTTATTATATTAATCTTTAAAATAAATAACAATAAATGTTATAAATTAAAAATATATTAAAATAAAGCTTAATGTTTGAGAAAAATGTTTGAAAGTGATGATTGGGATCTTGATCAGGTAAATTAAAAGAATATTTGGAGAAATAATATACTTTATATTATAAATTTTATAATTATAAAAAAAAATTTTAATATTGTTTAATATTATTTCATATTATTTTATGCTTTTAATCATATGTATATAAAATTTTTTTTATACTTTTAATCATATGTATATAAAATTTATAATATTTTTATAAATTGTTTTCATATCATAAAATAACAAAGCAATTGTATAAATAATTCTTTTAGGAATTCTTGAATGATGTAGATAATAAAACAAATAAATATTATTCTCAAAAGGACAATCAAGAAAGTGAACCTAAAAGACGTAAAATAGAAATGAACAATGATCTAATATCTTGGGAAGAAAATAGCTTAAACAAAATTACAAAGAAATATGATGAAAACAAAGATTTAAGGAAACATTTAATTCTTGGGATATTTAATCAGAATTTACAAAATAAGAATGAATTTAAAGATGCATTAAATGATCCAAAAAGAACTTGTAACAACGCTTTATCAAACATTTCTTTTAATCAAATACAAAGCTATAAAAATAATCAATTATCTAGGAAAAATTTAGTACTTGGAATTCTCAAAAATCAAACTGCACAGAATGAAGTTATAAAAAATGATATAAAGAATTTAGAATTAAAACAAACAGCGTCGAAAATTGATGAAAAAACAGAAAATACATCATGTAATAATGAAATAAAACATCAAATCTCTAAAGCTATTTTTGGAATTCAAAATAGGTCAAGCAATGATAATTCTAACTCATCTTTATTTGAGAATTCAAAACAACAATTATTGGATAATTTATTAAAGCAAAAGTCTATCGATAATATACAAGCCAAAAATGATATTATAAAAAACAATTTCTTTGTATTTAAATTTCCACAAGTACAGTCTAATAAAAAGATGGCACTAGTCAGAAAATTTCCTGGTCCAGCTGGATTATTACCAGATGATATAGACTCTAATACATGTGTTTCATATTTAAATAGTTTAGAAGAAAACGAGATAATGAATAAGGAGACTGATTCAAATTTATCTGAATATTGTTCTCAAAATACAAAAGATTTGTTTACAGAAGGTGCTTGGCAATTAATGTTGAATGATTTGCCAGATGATTTTTTGAAAGGTCATGATATCGCTACAATTAAACAAATAGCAAATATGACTGGTTTCAATAGTACAAAAATTGAATTTTTGGCAGGAATAGTAGAACATATAGATTATAGTCATGATAATCCTCCTATTGTTTTGAAAGATTTCACAGACAATATTCATGGGATTGTGCACAAGAATATACCACTTAAATATCCTGGTTTATTAGAATGTAATGTTGTTGTCCTATTACATGATGTAGGCATTTTAAGAATCTCTGGAACGTGTGTTTCAAATAAATACCAAATTTTAATTTCACCTTCTAGTTTATTAGGAATTTATACCAGTAAAGGTATAATAAAACGTACAGAATATATGGAAGCAATTTTTGAAAATATTTCAAAAAAAAGAACAAAAACAGAAGAAAAAGATTGTGCTACTGCAATGACTTTAAAGGTACATTCATTAGAAAATGATGATCAATTCATTATGGAAAATACATGTAACAGTAAGAAATCAATAAATTTCAAAATCAATATAGAAAATAGTAATAAAAAAGATACAAATTTTTCTACAATTCTGAATAAAACAGACAAGAATGCAAACGGACCGATGAATTTTGATACTGATTTATCTTTTTCAGTTTCTTTCAATAAAATTACAGATTTACAAAATCAAAAGAATTTTAATAGTTCTACGTCCAGAAATTTAAAATATGTCAAAGAAGAAAGTAAAGAACAAAGATTTAAAATGTTATTACCAAAACAAGATACACAGAATAACAATGAAGAAAAAGTTACAGATTTATTAAAATCTATAAGAAAATTTGCTCCAAATACAAGTGAAAAAAAATGTCTTTCTCACAATTTCAAACAAATAAATACTTCTCCTAAACAGAGTGTATTTGATAAATTAAACAATATATTTTCTGAAAAAGTGGATATTGATAAATGTTTGGAGGAAACTGCTTCTTCAATTTCTTATAAAGAGATGAAAAGTTCTCCTTTTGTACGATCTAAATTACTACAATTTAAAAATGTAGATACATTAACATCTCCAAAAAATTCTGCATCCATAGTTATACTAGATTCGAAGAAAATATGTGAAAAATTATCAGAAAAAGATCTTTCCAAAACTTCAAGTTTTATGTGTAATGCAATTAACAATATTGAAAATGACTCTGACGATGAAATGTTATCTCAATTAGACATGGGTCAATTAGATTATTTTCAGTAATAACAATAAAAATTAGATGTCTTTGATATTACATCATGGACAATTTAGTTATCTGTGAAAATTGTGATTGAAGTAATAAATATTCTTATATCAAAAAATTTTGAAAGATTTTATATTTCTATAAATTTACATCACGTTATTTAAATGCCACTTTGCAAAGATATTTGTATATATTTCAATTTTTATATAAAAATTAAATTAAAAATTATCTTTTATTCAAAAGCATTGCAAAAATTTTTCAATAGTGACATGATAATATAAAACATATTAATGAAATGACATATTAATAATTTGATAAGTATTAATTTATTATTGAAATATTTTAGCTTTTTCAAATTTATATATGGGTATCCCAGTTTTTTAAAATTAAACGTTATCAATCTATTCTATGAATCAAAATAAGTCATATAAGAAATGTTATATAAACATACATACATCATTGCGAATATGAAATAAACGATAACAGACATATGTTACTATAGTGCAATATATGAATAGATCATGAATACTTACATTTAATGTGTAATAGTCATAAATTGTTATAAATTGCAATTTCAAGATCTCTTATTCCATTAAATTTTTATCTCTAAGAAGTTTTGAAGGATAAAGCGTATCAAGTGTATTAATATGTGTGACGAACTGATCTGAAAAATTATTCATTCGCTGAATTGAAATAAAATGAAAATAATTTTCAAAGCATAAATTCTTTTATCACTGCCAATTTTTGATAGGCATGATGAATATTTTAAAATGAAGTTTTAGTTTTAGTAGAAGTATTATAATACCTTCTGACAACTATTAAATATAAGTTTTCCATATGTATCATTTATTCATACATATATATGCATATTGTAGTAATGCAAGTTCATTACCTGATCATTGTCTATTTCGGATATCTTTTCTTTGTAATAATTAGATTTCATGCAGTTTTATATTTTTATACACATAATTAGGCAAATAGAGACATAAGTAGATATTTGTTTCCTCTATTAAATATACCTTATTCTCGATATTTTATATATTTTTATATGTATACTGTTTGTACTTTCTGCGTTTTTGCATATTTAAATTTTTCATAAATGCATAAAAACCCGTAGAACCATGTTTGCAATATCTTTTTCTTACTTTTTGTTTTGTTTAAGATGTACATATTTCACTACTACAAAATTACCAATTAAAAATAAGATACTAAATTGTTGCTGTATCATTGCAGCATTGAATATTCCAGGTATTATTGTTTCATAATTCAACATTCTCCATGATTAATTTTCAGATAAAAGATGCTCTATAAACGTAATTAGTAGCTTTAACAAACAAAACAGAATAAAAATGGTAATTACTCTTTTTTTGATAATAAATCACAATATCCAATTGTAAATCGATAATTATCGGAAGATTCTTTAAAAACAATTCAAAATATCAATTATATTATATATTTTATGATATATCAAGCTAATTATTTTTTATTTGAATGTTTCGAATTTATGAAAATTTCGTCGAAAGAAAGGTAGCGAATGAAATATATAAGCGATTAGATACTTTGAGAGTATTCGAATATAGACTTGCATCAGCAATGATCTCAATTTTGCTGACATTAGCCTGGATATCAGCCTTCGCTGTTCATAAGCGTAGGATCAATGATCCAGAATTGTTATAGGTGAGATCTTTATATCATGTACGCCAATGGGAATCTATTAAATCAACCTTGATATGCCCTGATTATCCGATAGTAGGCATCTAGGCGTGTGATTATGAAGTAAAATTTACTTGTATTAGTTATGTGAGATAACTGCGTTATGATAAAGTTATACATATAAGCATTTATGAGTGAATGTATGCTAAATAATAACTAATTTGCAATTATACGATTCGTTAATTAAATCAATCAATAACAAAATAAGAAAAGAACAAATACAATATATACAATATATCACCTTGTCGTGATACAATATATACAATACAATACATTGTCGCGAATAGTGAAAATGATGCTCCATTTTACTTTGGATCTTAAAGATTCACTCTTTCCTCTTTCATTTCTTTTTTTCATAACTGAGTTCACCGAAAATATTTAAGAATTTTTATTTAAATTTTTTTCTTTGTATTATGAAAATAAAACATTTTCATTATACTTTACCTGAAAAATGTTTTTCTATATGCTAATCCCATTATTTTGATAGATTTTATGTTTAAATAAAATAAAATGTTTAAATTAAATAAAATTTAGTCATTAGTTATTTTTAATCTCGTTTTCAGTATAACAAAAAATTCCATCCAATTACATATTTACATAAAATTTCAAATAGAATCATAACAATTTAAAATGACAGTCAAAAATTTTTACAGTCTTATTTTATAATTATAGAATAATTTGTGGTTTTTCAAATATATATGGATAATTTTTTAAGAATGTTTCTTTCTTCATCCTCTTAACTTTAGTAGTTTGTGATTTTTTTTTTTTAATAACGTATAGTTTAAAACATATATGTGTGTAAGTAATATTTCATTACTTATACTGAGCATATGTGTTTAGCATATGTATTGTTATGTTCCTGCACAACATAATCTGCACTATACATAAATTTAAAAGGATGCATAGTAATTTATTAAAGGGGAGAGTAATCTTATGTATGCAGAACAGATAATACAACACATTCGTAAAAAAAATATCTATTTTGCTTAGTATTGCCATAATCTGTTCTCAATTGACTGTGATTTTTATAAATACCTTCAGTTGATTGATTGAATATTTTATTTTTGTATATATTTTACATAAGTGACTGATTGTATAAATCAGAGGTGTTTCGTACTTTTTTCGGTAAAATTGTAGGAGCATAATCTATAAGTGAAAATGAAAAAGAATGTTATATAAAGTTTGTTTATAAATACTTTGTTATACAGCAAATTTTGAATATAGTGTGAATACGTCTGTACCTATAAGATATTTCTTAATGTATAAGGATCGTAAATTGTCATTTTAAAATGATCATCTTTTGTATTAACGCAAGCTTGATATAATATAGAATTACTATGTCTTAAAATAAAATTTGTCTCAACAATTGACTTATTAATTCATTGAATTAATTATTCACGTGTACTTGCTGCAAACAAAATTTTTGATTTCAGAGATTTCAATAAGTAGATATCAGAAAGTATGGTAATCAAACTTCAAATCAATTCAATGTTCAATATTTTTCTGCAACTTCGTAATAATAAAGCGTTTAGAAATAATCTTTATATAACATTTTTTCTTATTTTCACTCATTTGGATTATGCTCCTATAGTTTTCCCGAAAAAGTAGGAGCATAACATTCTGTATTTCCTTTATTCCGACTTTTTAATAAATAAATAAAATAAATTTTATAGGAAATAATTTCATAAATTAAATAAATTTAATTTTTGAATTCATTAATTTAGAAAGTAACTATATTTTTGGCGCTATTGCATTAAATATGTTTTAAAGATTAGGAGAATATTTGTATTTTTTTGTTTTATAATTTCTAAGAATCGTTGATTACTAATTTTATCTGGATTCCACGATGCAATGTTATTTTAAAATAGTAAACTATTTTAAAATAGTAAACTATTTTAAAATAGTAAACGTTACAAAATAATACACTATAGTCAATAATTTGATTAATATCGGCAATCGGTAAAATTACTATGAATGACAATGACACATGTTAGACTGTGTGTCTCGAGATAAGAATCATATTGAGAATGCTTTTCTGATAAAAGCAGCACATAATAGTGTTATCGGGCATTTTCATATTTTTTACGCATCTTTTTATCTGATATTTCAAATAAAACAAAAATCATACTATATACTTGTTCTATTTAATCACATCCATTTATAAATCGGAAATATATGATTATTTATACTCTGTATCTTTGTAATATATGATTATTTTTACTCTGGTTGATTCGTTTATTAAGTAATAAAAACTTTTACGTGACAAAATAAATCTTGAAATATTTTGGATTGATTAAATAAGTTTCTTTTTTGTCTAGACTAAGTTTACATAAATTTTTTGAACATTCAATTTACGTCAATTTAAAATTTGGAACAATGAACATTTTTAGTATTTTTATTATTATCATTCAAGCGTTTTGTATCAGGAAGTGTCACGTGCAGAAATAATTCGACATTGTTTGCAGCATTATATTGATAATCTCTCATCATCATCAAATCATCGTTAATATCCAGAAAGTCGGCCTTAAATCATCACTATTGGGAAAAAATATGTTAATTGGAAAAAACTATCTTAAGTTAAGTGCAATTGACAAGATGGATATTAAATAATAATATTGGATATTTAAATGTCAAAGTAGAATTAGAGCTTTACCCGTGCGTTATTATACTGTCTATAAGAAACTAATACTCACATGTATCGTGATAACATCGTACGGTGAAAATAAAAGAATAGTAGACTGTAATATATTGCAAGATTTAGAAAATGATTGGAATGAAAAAATATTATGCATATGTAAGAAAGACTTATATATATATGCATAATGGAAAATAATTATGCATAGAAATATAAGTAAAACTGAATAGGTAGCCTAGTAGTAAGTAATTATTCCAAAAATACTTTTAAGATTCCAAAAATACTAAAATCACAATTCAGAATAAAGTAAAATAATTAAGCACCAAATCATTACAAGTTTTATTGAATATTATAAATTACTCATGGTATTCATTTTTATTAAATTAAAAGGAAATATTCCATAAAATAGGAAAAAGAAAAATAAGTTTTGTAACGAACCAAATGTATTATCGGTGTTGTTGGGAAACATGAAATACACTCGTCGTATATGAAACACTACGCAAAATTTTCTTTAACGAGCAGATGTTAATTCTTTCTTATCCTTAATATTTGCCACGCATGATTTGCTGTTGCTATCATAATTCATCTTTTACTTAGAACATTGCGAAACTAGAAAATAAATAGTATACTTTAAATACGAGTTCTTCATCGTTTACATTAATGATTTTTCTTTTTTCTTTTTTTTTTTTAACTAATTATATATATTTTATTTTGATAAAATGTAATATGATTATATAAAATGCAATTAATATAAATAGCTTTTAATAATACGTTGTTTAAATAAATATAATAATCTTATCTCCGCTATATTTTTGAAGTTCAAACACATGATCTAATCGATTTTTTTTTAAATTAATTAATCACAGTAACAACTTTCTTACACACACACACGCGCGCGCGCGCGCACACACACACACACACACACACACACAATATTTTTTTCATACAATATGCATTAATAAAATAAATACATATCTCTTATATCTTTATTCCACATTTGATCTATATTAACAATATTTTGTATTATACAATTGTGTATATGTGATCTTCCTATGTAATCTTCATTTATCTTCGTTCATCGTTTGCTTTCTATCTGGCCTGTGATTCTGCTATAAAGCAACAAAATATTTCAATGAAGTATATAATATATTAATAAAATACCTAACCTTTATATCTTCTTTTATGTTTTTAGTACATGCAAATAGAAAGTATTTTTTTAGCACACGTGCTATATCATGCATGAAACAATCGAGTGAATTTACTAAGCAATTGACGTCAATAAAGTATTATCGCCAAAAATTAAACAAAATTAAACAAAATTAGTAACTTACTAAAGTACTTGAGTACTTTGAATACATATGTATATATTATGTGAAATTTCGGTAGTATTTTAATTAAACATAACTATCACATTATATTAGTAAAATTTGAAATCAATCTGAAAATGAAGTTACAGAATATTTATTAAAAATGGCAGAAAAGTAAATGTAAAACGTGATTAGTCATACATTGGACACTAATAATAAATATTAAAGATCACTGCATAACCGATAATTGATTTAATTTAAATATTTTTGTGATCTTCACAAAACTTATGTTAAATATGGTATTTTGCTTTTGTACATTTTTAAACTTTACTAATATAATCACGATAGAGTCTCACGATTAGTCTCGTGCTAATCAAATTTCAAAATGTTTCGTATAATATTTTTTATAAACACAATATATTTGTAAAAAGTTTTTATAAGTATACGAATATCTTTAATAGTATAAGCTATATGTGTGTATTCTCGTTCAAGTAATCATGTTTTCACCTGCTCTCATTTGTGGATTTGATTAGTTCATCGATTTGACGTAAATCACTTGTCGCCACAGGGAAAGAAGTTAAATATCGGCATGCGATCTATCGGTAAGTTGTGCCGCGGGAAAGGTGAGCGATCGCCGATAGGCAAACAGAGAGGGGATAAATTCGTACACCAGAGTACAGGAGAGATACAGAATGGCACAGTATAACCGGGTGCGTGGCGCGAAACAGGTAGTGGTATAGTTTGTTGAAATAAGAGATCATTTTAATTAATCAGTTTTATCTAGAATTTATCAAATACGACCGCAAAATCGTATTTAACGAAACAATTAATATTTTCAATCAGTTTTCGATCTGATTCGATCACGATTGAAGTGTCTTCTGATATTTGCTATAAAAAAACAATTCAATATTCCGATACTGCGCAACTCGATATCAATCATTTTTAATTTTTATTTCGATATTTCCTTTTAATCCTTGGAGTTATTTAAAAGAAATAAAACTTCCGTCGCTCTTTATCGCGCGTAGCAATAATTCTTAATCGTAGTAAATTTATAATTTAATACCGATAATTCATAGTACGACAAGTCAAGGATTTTATTTTGTGAATCTTGCTTTTCTTATGAAAATATAATAGCGGAGAAAATTGCTCGATTAAAAGTTTACTGGGAATGCACGCATCCATGTACGCGCTTTGGACTACGTCCCCGTAAAAATAAAAGAATTAAATCAAAAGAAGATTACTAAAAATTCGAGTAAGTCACATTTCTTCTATTACAAACATTTCACACATTTTTACTACTCATTTTAGGCGTTACAGTATTTTATAGCATAAAATAACATATAATTTCCGATAAATTTTAATCAGTTTATAATATAATAATTACTTTCCGCGATAATAAATGGAGAATA
>CAJDYZ010001952.1:84319-97617 GCA_903986555.1 Heterotrigona itama
CTTAATTTATGGTATGGAAATCTTGAAAGCAATTTTTTTATGTAAGAGCTCTGGAAATTACTTTTAAACCAAAATTTGATATTTACATCACTTTTTGTGTGCAATATATCAATACATTCAATTATTAATTGTATTATTGTTATGATATTTTTTAATAATTCCAATGCCTCTGTAGAAATAAAAACTACAGAATTGTCAATATTTTTTTCATCAGGACATACTTCAAGCCAGCTGTCAAATATAAGTGGCATTAATAATTCTACGTATTTCACAAATTCATCTGCATCTGAAGTGTTATTAATGTTATTAATGTTATTTTCTTCCACATCATTAATTCTTTCAAAATCAATTTTACAATTTTGAAAATTATATTTTATATTGGTATAAGTAGGAATATATCTAATATTTTTATTCACAGTTATAAGTTTTACACTTTCATCTAAACTGATATTCTCTTGAGATTTAAAGAAAGTAACCATGGAACTAAACATAGTAGCAAGCCTTTCTAATACTTTTATCCTCCATTTAACATTACTATTCTTGGAGTTTAAGGTTGTTACTAATAGTCTTCCGGGCTTCATTTCTGTATGCAATTTGGAAATCATATCTAAAAAATTTGGCAGCACTTTATAACTGTTTTTTGCCAGAATATTGCTACAATTTTGCACAAGTACATCCAAGAACAGTAAAGCATCTTCTTTGATGTAAGGATCAATATGTGTCATAGAACATCTCAAATAAGAAATCAATACATCACAATATGGATTAAGTTGATCATTAGAAATTGGTCCAAGGATTAGACTTAAAACTTTCAAAGAGTCATGTCTAATATCTCTTTCTTTATCGAGGGAGAGTGCACAAACACCTTGTAAAAGAGGTCCAAATTGAGAACTTAACAATTTAAAAGAATGTTTTGATAAGATTTCTTTCAATTCTTTTACAGCATTTTGTCGAACTGTCGAATTATAATGTTGTAAACGTGACAACAAATCCTAAAAATTAAATTTTTATTTAGAACACATTTTATTTAGGTCCTTATCATAGAATTATACATCTAATTCTTACTATATAAATACCTTAATATTAAGTTTTCTCTTGCTAAGTATTTCCATCTTATCATGCTGTTTTAACTGTTCTCGTATAACAATTGTTTTAACTTTAAACGAAGGATCCATAATATTTAAATCTTTTGGTAAATGTTTTATTTTTTTTGCTTTGAATTTTGTTTTCATTTTCTCAGACTTTAAGCGTTTCAAATATTTATGATCCTTAGCCATTAATATAAATTTCTGTCAAATTTTAATTCATAAAAATTATTATATGTATTTAGGTTAAGTTAATATAACTTTTAGGTTAGTATAGACAACAGTAAATTATTTTTTAACAAATAACATGCTTAATTAAAAAATGTATATATACTATGACAAAAAATACATCATGTTTTTCAAAATTATCTTCAAAATCTAATTTTATGTCGTATACCTACGATACATGCAGCAATCACGTACTTTCAAGTGCAACAAGCTGAAGTGATGTGTATATATAAATGTGTATTTCTTTACTCTGACGTCGAATGTAATATAAATTTCTTTAATTTAGGGAAAATAATTTGTGAATGTCTGTAAAAAAATTTCTTGCTTCACAAAATCAATGTTTTATTCTCAATATTATATTATTATAATATAACAATATTATTGCCATAAAACTCTACAACCATATTAGGTTAAATTATAAAAAATAGTCGTATATTCAGTCACAAAACATTAATTCAATTATAGATTTATCATGACAAAGCAGATGTTTGACCGAGACAAAAGGTAAGGAGTTTACTCTTTCTATGTTTAATCTTTTCATTAAAATAAAATAACACATTCTGTAAAATATTGTTTAGTGTTGCATCTTTTTTTGTAATTTTTCTTTAATATTTTATATTTCAAAATTAATTTACGTTAGAAATATCTAGTGTATTTATCTTGCAAATACATTATTTTTAGTTACGATATATTTTAATTAATATTAATGTAAAAATATTTTAATTTAAATATAAAAATTTTTGAAAATGTAATAAAACTTATATATAATCACATTATGATATAATTTTTATCTGAAAATGAACTTTTGTTGTATTAAATATTTTTGTATATTATATTATTTAGATAATATAGTATTTAAAATATGTCATACATAAAAAAACGATATATGTATATATGTTTTCTTATATAGTTTTTCAGATATTATCAATGAACTGTGAATTACAATCAATTAAAATATTGTGAATGAATCAAATAATATACTATAGTGTAACACTAATTGTGTAAACTTGTAATAAAGTAATAGACAAAAGTCATTAAGCAATTACTTTTTAAAGCTATGGAAAATTTAAATAAAAAATCAAACATAAATGCAACAATGATTTTTTGCCCTCCAAATATTACCTTTACTGATATTTGGGTAAACCATGGAATGTCCAAATGCTTTATGGACACTATCAGTATTGCTGTTATTTCCTCATATTTATTAATTTTTGGTACAATTCAACTTTGGATATATCAAAAGTATGGAACAGAAACTGCTGGGACTCTGTTGTCCAGAAATAAATTATACAATGTACAAAAATTTTTCCTTTATTTTGTTCCAATACTTAGTATAGTAAGAATAATTCTACAAGGAACAATCTTGGATGATAATCAAATATATGGTTATATGGTAAGAAATTATATTTAGTATTTATTTATTGTATTATTGTTTAATTTTAAAATATAAAAGAATTTCATTTTTAGATTCTTACAACAGTATTAACAATAATTATATATCCATATTCGATGTACATATTAAAAGTAGAGAGACACAAATTGTTACCAAGTGTGCCACCACGAGGACATGGACTTGTATTATTGGGTTTTTGGACATTAGCATTTGTTGCAGAAAATCTTGTGTTTGTTAATATTGGAAAACTTGAATGGTGGTTTCATTTAAACACGTAAGTTAATGAGCAATATACTTAGATATTCACATGATTAATTTTTGAATAATGGTTGTTTCAACATAGCTGGCAGATATAGAAAGATTTAATAGAGATAAAATAGAGATCTAATTTCTTTCAGTTAGCAGAAAATTGTGATATTACAAAAATTTATTGTATTTATTAATAATATGTTAAATTATTATAGAATAAGAAAAGATAAAATAGCGGTATTGTGCTTGAATTTTATATAATAGATTTTACAAAATTAAAGTTAAAGTATTTTTTAAACTAATAATTTTTTGACATAAATAGCTTAATATAATTTTATGACAAATAGTAAGCCTCATCGACTGGCATATTAAGGATTGTATTAAGCATATTAATTCCATTTGAGAAATTCATTGTATATCATATTCATATGACTTCTACGCGTTCATCTACAATCCATAGAAAAAGAAATACATCAGAATATAACTCCCTTGAAATTGTACTTTTTATTTTTCATGTACATAACTAGTAGTTTATTATTAATTTGCATTTATAGATGCTGATTACTTTGTATGTTGTACAATATAAAAAAATAAAAAAGTACAAAATAGAAATAATTAACACTAACAATAAAAATATAGATTGTAATTTGAGATGACAGTTACAAAGGATTAACAAAGCAATTAAGATTTGGTCTAAATGAGCTCAGTATGAGATTACATCTGATGGAGTAGTTTTTATGTATGTGTGTGCTATTTACAGATTAACAGATCAGATTGAGATGGCACTATTCATTCTACGTTATGTCAGCAATCTTAGTATCTTTGCTTTAGGACTCAAAGCGCCAGGTATAACTGGCAATACAGATTCTGAATATCATACTTTGAATAATGGCCCAGCTTTACAAGCAAGATATTATCAAAGTGTAAGTTAAAATATAATTTTAGTGCATAAATTCTTTTAATCGAAAAAAGATCTTATAATCACTGATGATTGATAAAATAAAATAAAATTTTTTACATTAATATGTGTATATCATAATATCTATTAAATATTTATTATAGGTTAAATTTTGTGTTTTGCTATACATGCTGTAACTTTGATATTTTTAGAGACCTGAGGATACCAGCTCTACATGGAAAAATGCATGGTATAAAATAAAAACTTTAGCACCATTCTTATGGCCAAAGACTTTTGTGCTTCAACTTCGTGTTATTTTTTGCTTTGGATTACTTATATTAGGACGTCTAATTAATTTATATGTCCCAATTTATAATAAAAAAATAGTAAACAGTGTCACTGATACTCCTGATTTATTCAGGTATACAAAATTTCTATGATCAAAATTGAAATAAATAAATAGATATTGTGCTTCATGAATTAATTTCTAACAAATTTTCGTAACAGATGGGATCTTATATTAATATATGTAACATTCAAATTCTTACAAGGCGGTGGTACAGGTGGTATGGGATTATTAAATAATCTTAGGTCATTTCTATGGATTCGTATACAACAATATACAACCCGAGAAATAGAAGTGGAATTATTTAGGTAAAGCTTCTAGTGTTACATACAAATTTTTATACTTCCATTTCATTTTTAAATTTTATTTATATAAATATCTTTTTAGACACTTACATGGATTAAGTTTACGTTGGCATCTAGGAAGAAAAACTGGAGAAGTCTTGCGAGTTATGGATCGCGGGACAGATTCTGTAAACAATCTTCTCAATTACATTTTATTCTCAATTGTTCCAACAATTGTTGATATCATTGTAGCTGTTGCATTCTTTGTTGTTGCTTTCAACAAGTGGTTTGGCTTAATTGTATTTCTAACTATGAGCCTTTATATAGGTAAACATTAATTTTTAACTTTTCTGTACCCATTGCTAAAATTATGGAATTTTTATTGAATTTCAATATTTGCATCAGTTGCTACAATCTTCGTTACTGAATGGCGTACTAAATACCAGAGGCGCATGAACTTAGCAGATAATGCTCAAAAAGCACGAAGTGTAGACAGTTTACTTAATTTTGAAACTGTCAAATATTATGGAGCAGAATCATACGAAGTTGACAATTATAGAAAAGCAATATTGGAATTTCAAGTTGCAGAATGGAAATCAATGATAACATTAAATATTTTAAATACTTTACAAAATATAATTGTTTGCAGTGGTTTACTTGCTGGTTCTTTACTTTGTTTGCATATGGTTGGTACCGAATATTCATTTAATTGTTAAAATTCTTAATATCTAATTAATTAATTGTAGGTTGTAGCCAAACAAGGTTTGACCATTGGTGATTATGTCTTATTCGCAAGTTACATTATACAGCTTTATGTCCCACTAAATTGGTTCGGAACATATTACCGGTGAATATTATTACATTATATCATTACTTTAAAATATTTATATTCTTTTATTTTAACAGAGCGATACAAAAAAATTTTGTTGATATGGAAAATATGTTTGATCTTCTGAGAGAAAATCAAGAAATTATCGATGCTCCAGGCGCTGGTCCATTAATAGTAAAACATGGTCAAGTTGAATTTTCAAATGTGACATTTAGCTATACACCTGAGAAAGTTATACTAAAAAATATTAGCTTTATCGTGCCAGCAGGAAAGACCGTTGCATTGGTTGGAGCATCTGGAGCAGGAAAATCTACTATTATACGCTTACTATTCAGATTTTATGATGTGGAGCAGGGTGCTGTTTTGGTTGATGGTCAAAATATTAAAACTATCACTCAAAGTTCTTTAAGACGAGCAATAGGTGTCGTACCCCAAGATACAGTATTATTTAATAATACTATAAAATACAATATTCAATATGGACGTATTGAAGCTGCAGATGCAGATATAATATCAGCAGCTCGAAACGCAGATATTCATGAGCGAATTCTTTCATTTCCAAACGGTTATGATACACAGGTATAGATACAACATTAATTTATTGATTTTTCATCATATTTATTCCATATGTTTGTGCATAGGTTGGTGAAAGAGGTCTTCGTTTAAGTGGTGGAGAGAAACAACGTGTTGCTATCGCGCGTACAATATTGAAAGAACCAGCAATCGTACTTTTAGATGAAGCAACAAGTGCACTCGATACACAAACAGAACGTAATATTCAAGCAGCATTAAATAGAGTGTGCGTTAATCGAACAACTATTATCATAGCACACAGATTATCCACGATAATACATGCCGATGAAATTCTTGTTTTGAAAGACGGAGAAATCATAGAGAGGGGCAAACACGAAGAATTGATTTCTTATAATAGAACATATCATTCCATGTGGGAGGCACAATTGCAAAATGATCAAGAGGCTACCAAAGATTCAAATGATGATGCTCCAGAGAGTGAAACAATGAAATCTTAATTACATTTGATTTCGTTAAATGTAACAATTTATTTAAGAATTACATATATGCGAAAATTTACAGAGATTTATCTGTATTACTAAGAATTCTAAGTTACTTACTTATTAGAAAAATATAAATTTGAGTAAACATACATATTTTAGTTTATTATTTATTTTAAATTTATATAAAAAATAGAGTGGCAGTAGTTACTTTATACTTCTCTAAATAATTTACTATATCAAAGCATGATATATTATCATTGAAAATGATCTAATGTGAGTATTTCTACAAATTAAAATTTCATTTTTTAAGAAAGTGAATAAATTAATATTTATAATCACTTTTAATAAAGTTTCTTATTAATATTATACTTGGTTTTAAATAAATATTTTTAATTAATTTTTTACGCTTATGTTGTATCTTTTATTACATCAAAGTTTGTAATAGTTAATTTCATTATACAATGTTTATTTTTTTTATGTAACATTAATCACTTTGTTCTTCAGACTGTGTTTGCATAATTTCATTTGCGAACGCTCCGTCTGGAACCCAACCAGATTCATCAATTGGAGATGTTACAATTGTTTCTTGTACACCCCAAAAATAATAACTTGTAAAAAATATCCATAACAGAGCATACACTACCTGATAACAATCAACAAAAAAAATTATTTTTATGCTAAATTTCCTTTTATAAGATTCGTATATTGTTTTTTTAAACACTTGTTTGATGAAAAATATTTCATTTTTTAAAATGTTATAGATAAAATTTATTCAAAATTGACAGAATTACTTTGAAAGCGATTTTTGTTTCTTGTGTAACCATATTGAGAAATCATGGATGAAGTTTGTTCATTTCGATGACAGGGTCTTTATATATTTTTTCCTATCATGAAAAAATAACTTTAAAAAAGATTTAATATTAATAAAAATTTGATTTAATATTGATATAAAATTTATATTAAATATCAGATTTGTAAATTTTCTATAAAACTCGACTGCGATCAATTTCAAAGAATGTATTTAGAAAAAATTATTTGTAAATAATTGACGTACAATAATCTAACTTAAACTGATCACCAATCTCAATGGTGTGACGTGTGTCAAAATGTTTACATATGAATAAAGATAATACTATAATAATATCAGGTAGAATTTTTCTTTTATTATGAGTAATTAAAGATGAACAGCCTCGGTTTAAGCCTAATTTTAAAAATGGGTTGTACATGCTCAAAAGAAACGATAACGGTAAACTCAAGAAATTATACGGTTCGTGAACATCTTGGAGAAGGGCAAGTTTAATCATGAAATCAAATTTTATATATTTTAAAGCATATCCATTTACTTTTATTTAAGTGTGCTTTTTTCTAAACTTTTTTCTGTATCTTTTTATCGTATATTATTCTCATATCGTTAAGATAAATTTTATTAAATTCTCTGATAATTTAACCTAATTCATATCACATTTGCTTTATATAATAAGAGACAATTTTTAGTTATTTATAATTATTTTTTTTAAAGTAAACTAAATAAATCATATATAAATATATTTAATTTAATAATGAATATTATAAGATATAAATGTAATTGTAATGCGATTTCAGTGGATTTAGTACTGTATTCTTGGTAGAAGATACAACAATTCACAAGAAATATGCCATTAAAAAAATCATTTGTCATGGATTGGAAGACCAAAGATTGGCAGCAAAAGAAATAGAATACTATAATCTTGTAAAACATCCAAATATTATAGAGTGCATCGATTTTACTTATAAAGGAACAGATTCTATTGTTAATGCAACTAGTGAAGTATTAATTGTTTTACCATATTATCATGTAAGTTATTTCTATATTTCTTAAATAACGTGTTTATAAATTTTGAAAATATAAATGTTTCTGTGTTGTTAGAGAGGAACTCTTGCAAATGAATTAGAAAGACATGCTAAAAGTAAAGATTATATGAGTGCATCAAATATTTTAAATATATTTTTACAAATATGTGAAGGTGTAAAAGCATTTCATGAAGCAAAGCCAGAACCTCTTGCTCATAGAGATCTAAAGACTGCGAATATAGTCCTTGACGATGGAAATACTCCCATCATAATGGATTTAGGTATATTAATTTATTATACTATGATAAAGAATAATAATTATTAAATCAAGATAAACTTCTGTAGGTTCTGTAGCACCAGCCAGAGTTAAAATATGTGGTTCACAAGCAGCACAAACCTTGCAAGATATAGCAGCAGAAAGATGTTCAATGCCGTACAAAGCACCAGAATTATTCAATGTTGAAAGTTACTGTATGGTAGATGAACGAACAGACATTTGGGTAAAATCAATATGATTCTTAGTTCCAAATATTTATTCCCAATTTTAATATATATTAAAATATATATGTATTCTTTTAGTCTTTAGGATGTATTCTTTATGCACTATGTTACTTTAAATCACCGTTTGATGCGGTATATGAGAGAGGAGACAGTGTTGCTTTGGCTGTAATGAGTGCAAATATTACATTTCCAGAAGATGCTCCTTATACTGAGGTACAATAATATTTAATTACAAGACATTAATTGAAGACATTTTGAAGATTTAACCGTCGATTCTTCTTATTTTACAGGATATGCAAAATCTGATTTTAACAATGTTAAAGGTAAATCCTATGGAACGTCCTTATATATACAGCGTTATAGAAAACGTACAAGATTATATCTTGAAATTAGAAAACAAAGTATAATTGTGTAAAAAGCAATAATTTTACTATTTATTCAAACATTTATGTACAAAAAATTTTTATGTATACATAATGTTTATTATCCTGCAAAAAAACAACCAATGTATGGCAATATTATAATACAATAACGTAAAATGAAAGTTTTAAACAAACAAGGGTTACTTCGATATATTACTTTGATATTTTATTTCTAAAAAAGGAAAGCAAAAAAATTATAACATAAGAAAGTGACTTTTCCAACAAGCAATTTATATACATATTAAATATGTAAATATTACCATTTTATAATACATTTACATAGTATAATTGGAAACACAAACATAATAATATATTATATATTAATATAAAAAGACATTGTTAATTAAATTAGTTTAATAGTTTTTTCATACAAGTTGACATGAATATTATTTTATTACTACAAATAAACTGCTATGAATCAAGCAATTTTTACAAAAATATTAAGAGCGTGATTTAAATAATTAAATAAAATAATCATATATTATAAAAACGTTTATCTGTATATATTTTTATATATAATGTAATGAACATTATTTTTTGTTTTAATATTACGAATACTGAAAATGAAAATTTTCTGGTATTTTATCGAAATAAAAGTCATTGCTTTGCGTTTAGTATCGTAATTTTTAATCCCTTTGTATTTTCTCTCGAATGTAATTTCCGAAATTCATATAATTAAGTTTATTACGTGTAATGTTTCTAATTTGAATTTTACGTACAAAACGATTGCATGTGTATGATATGACGTAATCGTACGAGACGAACACGTCATAATAACAAATGTTTAAACATATTTATTTAATAATATTTTTCATTAATTTACTGTAATTTAATAGTAAAATAAAATTTATGTTTTATTAATTTATTAAAAAAAATAATACGAGAACGTGAGTAGTGCAATTTTAATCACGAGAATGTATCGATAATTTTGAACCACACTTCACACCGGTAATGTACACATAGTAAGGATGCAAAGTAGTTTTTTTCATGAGTTTGTGCTTTAACTAGACGTCTTTATTTTCCTCTCAAATAATAAAGGCGTTTTAAATTATCTTTTCCACTGCATCTGTGTATAGATTGGAAATCGTAAGTGAATATAAATAAATTTTCAATTGTTTCGTAGTAATAAACTAACCTTATATAAAGATCAAAGTAAGGAACATTCTTAATCTGTAACAAAGATCTAGCAATTTAGTAATTATAATTTAAATGTGATACACTTGAATAAATTTCTAATCGTTTTTTATAATAGACTGATCCCATATGAAGGAGTCATGAAAAACATGTTCGGTCTTTTGGTAAAAATTTAGTGATTTAACAATTTCTAACATTAACGTATATATCATGTTAGAATCGAAAATTCAACATTAGAAATGATAAAGTTAATTTTTTTTTTTATGTAATAATTCATAAAAAGTACAATTTTTATTAAACACTAGAGTAACCCTAATTTTATATAATATTAAAACTACTTAATAATTAATAACTTTATTAAAATTGATATTTTAAATGATTACTTTGTGCTTGTATTTTATATAAATATTATATACAACAATTAATTTTCTATAAATTCTATGCTCTTACCGTTATCAAATTATTTTAAAAAAATAATAAATTTATAAAAATTTTAGTTTTATCATGACATAGCAAATGCTACAAGATTTACGCAAGACATCTCGCGTTAACCTGCTGCTATTATACCATGAATTCCAAGCAAAAACGGCATGAATTTAATAAATTAATAATTTTTGTACTTGATATTTGCAGTTTTATATTTTGTATATGTTTTTTTTCAAAGAATTCAAAAAGAATTTATTTTTAAGAGTTGACTTGAAAAGGTCAAGGTTATATTTCAGTGTAGACCGTCATAAGTGGAGAGATAAGTGAGCACCTAAAGCTATTATTAGTTAAACTTTATCTATTTTTTGTGATTAAAAATAATTTAGAAATTTTTTTTACTGTTCTATAGATATTTTTGGAAATTTAAGGATTTATGAAAATTTATATTCTTATGGACGTAATTGTAAAAATGAAATTAAAATAGAGATTTGTTTTATATATGTATATTATAATGAGTATGTGCTTTGAATATTCTTTTGAATATTTTTTTGTATAGTATATGTTTAATACAGTTGTGCATTTTTCTGTTATATTATATTATAAATAAATATTTAGTAAAGTTACTAAAATAAAGTTACTAAAATAAAGATATTCCATTTATCTAAATAACTAGCATATGTTATTCAATTATAATTTCTAATTGTGCATAAGAAAAATTTTTTATTAAATAAGTTCATAATCAATTTTAGCTAGTGAAATTATAAATTATTAGATGTCAAATTATGTAGTAGATTTATCATCTGATAATAAATTATTTGAGAAATTAATAGATAGTGATCTGCAATTATTTTTCATTTCGCTAAATTGAATGAAAATGTGATTATCATGAAATAATCTTTTGTAAAGTTATGTCAAGTTCGAGAAAAAAATTCTTTGCATAATAAACAATCGATATAAATTCCAAAATTGTTTGTGAGTGCTAATTAATTCTCTAGTTATTTCTTTTAACATATAATTAAACTTCATAACAATCATGATTATTGCTTAAAACAGTATTTCAATTTGTAACATTAAGTTTTTAATACTCATTTAATTTGTAACATTGAAACCTTAATATTCTTTCTATACAAATTCATTAATTATGGTCAAATTTTTGTAAATACGTAAGTACAGTAAATGCAGCAATTTTTTGAACGATAAAATCAGGAGTTAATTATATAATAATCAAAAGAGTTTAAAACTTTTGTTATCTGTCCACGTGGAGAATACTGATCGCGTTACAGGTCACGTGATGAATAGTTAATTCTCGTATGATACTTGAAACTTGAACATTAAAATTGAAATTAAGTGAAACGTTTTTGAACGATTCTTTTGATGAATGTTGCATTGACAATATCTTTAATATATTTTATAATTGTGTATATATGATATGTAATAAAAAAAGAAATGTAGAAGTTACTTGCTTTTATGTTAAATAAAGAAGCAGTAGATATATTGGCATGTTGAACTTAGATATATTTTTTAATCCAGATTTTCTTAAATTCAGATCTTAAATTTATCATATTAAAAAAAGAAATGCTAATTATAATTAATTAAGTGATAAATGTAACTAAAACTTTCATGAAAAGTTATAAACAATAGATTAAATGTAAAAAATTTTCTAAATTGGAAAGAAAGTTTGCGAAAATTAAATTGAGATAATTTTAACGTTAGAACTTAAAAAGTTATTCTAAAACTAAATGTTCAGATAAATTTTGTTCAATTTTTTGTTAAAATTTGTAAATTTTATTTACTAGATAGATTTATATATGAAAGATTAAAAGAATTTGTCGTATAATTACATAAGTTTAGGAAATATTTTTATATTTTAATCTTCAAATTGTAAAGGATATAACACATGATGTTGAAGAAAGAAAGAAACGAAAATAGGTTAATATGATCACACTCATAGGGGGGAAAAAAAACAGCAGAATCGTACGATATCTTGAGATATCGTCAGCTTCGGATCTTACATATGCGCGCAGTGTCACTTTGAACATTCAGTCAATCGCCAGCGATTTTGCGTGGCGGATGTTTTATGTTATTCTTTGAATAGGTAAATTTAGTGCTAGTGAGTTTCAATTTTTTAATTTGTATAACGTTTACCAGTTAGTAGGTGCAGCACTAAAGTGAGTTTGTAAATTCACACTTGTAGTTGTAAATTTCATTCTTTCTTTCTGTGATTTCGCTGATAACAGAAGTTTATTTAAATTTCATTATTTTGTTATAAAAATATTTTACAGTATTTTTTCATGTACGTAGATTTAGTAATAAAGTAGTAATAGAGATTATTACAGTATAGAAAATTGAAAAAAAGCATATTATGTGAAATACCATGTACTCGCTAATGTTAAAGTGAAAGTGTAATCTGAGTTTCTCTTATATTTTTCTATTTATTTCGTGAAATTGTTTGAACAGTAACTCATTATGATCTAGATAATAGTTTTACTTAGATTTTCATGATTATAATATTTAAGTATTATAAAAATTATAATTACGTATAGTACTATTTTATCAAGTGATCGTCAGTCGGAATCGAATTTGGACAGTTAGCAAGGGAATTACTATATACTAAAAATTCCACCTCATAAAATATACATTATATATATATATATATA
>CAJDYZ010001954.1:11296-29771 GCA_903986555.1 Heterotrigona itama
TGAGGATACGGCTGGCTGCGGACGAGGGAGCGCAAGGTAACGCGGAGGACCTTCGCATTGTATGGAGATAAGAGGAGAAGACGGAAGAAAGAAGAAGGAAGAAACGGGATCGGGAACGTCGGTGGGGGAGAGGAGAAAACACTGGGAATAATAATGAGGGATTATGATTCCTTTGCAGCAACGGTGGATGAAGAGTGAGACAATGGCTCCTTTTTCGCTCGTCCAATTACCGGAACGCTTGAGAAAAGCGGCCATAGAAGTCACTGGGCGCGATCGAGAGTGCAGGAAATGAGGTCTATAGGCGACGTCGTCCCTACATAACAATGCTTTGTACCGCCGTACAAGAAGCGGCAATCGATCGTTGAATAACTGTTGTCGCAATCGAAGATAATTTCGCGCTAGCGAGCACTAGTGTTGGAAAAAGAAAAAAAGATTAAACCCCCTCTTGCGGGATAATAACCGGCTTTCGAATCGAGGTCGCTCCGCACCCTCCGCCAACGAATCAAACGAGACGTTCTTCCGATCTATTCGAGTCGCTGATCCCAGGGGCAGGTCACACCCTCTCTCTTTCCCCGTTGTATCGTCTCCTTTAATGCGCGCGAATAGACTCGATCGTTAGCTTCGAGCATACGATTTTAAAATCATCACCGAGAAGAATGGAGTTGAGGCACAACGTGCTCTATGAAAGACGATATCAACGATTAGGCTGTAAATTTCTTCCGATGTGTAATTACTATTTTAAGTAATGAACGTGGTGTTTGTGTGTCTCAATTAAAAATATATGTTACAGGTAACATATATTAGGGATATAGTAATATCGTTTTTTTTTTTTCATACTGTACAAAATTTTATTTCATCTAAATTATTCTTTTTAAATTATTGTTACTAGATGGTTAATAATGCTTTTAAATTTGTTCCACCGTGCACACAATCAGTTTTGAATTTCGTTTGAAAGAAGATTTCTAATTATAAATCAGAATAGACAGAATAGTACAATTGACAGACATATGTATAGGTAACTAAGTAGATGACTAACGAGATCGCGATGATTCGTTAGAATGTCAATCGGTTGGTGTGATTGTAACGTTACTCGAAACCTTCAACGAAAAAAATGGCGTTGTAATTACGATTGCTAAAAATGTATTTTAACGATTAGAAATGAATGCTCAGAATATAACATATATCAAAGCACATCTGCAAAATACACAATAAAAAGGTTATTGATTATTAACAATATTCGTGAACTGTGTTGTATGTTTAAGGAATGTACCTGGTGGCGAACAAGTTCGTAAGAAGATAGATATTAAAGAAAAATCCTGATCTATCTGAAATACATAAGATCTGCAGAATTCAGCAAAACTGTAGAACAGACAAGCATAGTATTGAAGCAAATGCAAATATGCACCCGTCACATCCTATGATTTGGAACGTTCTTTCTCTGCATGCAAACTCATACTAAACGAGAACGATTGGATACCGTAAATATTAAGGAATTACTTGTAATCTATGTAACTAAATAAGTTAAAACAGTAATTCATATTTTTCGTATATCGTATGTGTATGCATATTTTTCGCGGTCTACCAGTGAGACATTTGGAATAATTTTTCGTGGTACTTTGTACTTTGTGAACCTTGAGGAGTCATTCAATGACATTCCAATCCCGCTCATCAATTCTATTAGCTTAGATAACGAGATCACATTTAGAGAAGAAGACTCGAGCGAAAATGTTCCCGCGGCAATATATCGGCACAATGATGATTCCACTTAACAACAACATCATTCAATAGAAAATGCAATGATCGGTCGAAATTGGCAAGCACGTCGATGAATGAAACAATAATAGCCATAGTACGCAGCAATAGTTTCTCGGTCGGTCGGTCGGTTCGTATGAAATCGTGCCAATTAGGCTTGGAGAACATAATTTCAAGTCTAGGCTAGCCTGAACTCGTCTGAAAAAGCAATCTCTCGCTAAATTTGTTAGAATATCGTCGAGAAGCGGCGTTCCAAACGCAGATTGAATTTTTCATGCGAACCGAACGGCCGCGACTTTCCTCGAGTTATGCGAGAAACAAACAGGAACGAGAGAAGCGAGCAGACAGCCTTCTCTTGGACGAGTGTATTTAATTCTAATCCAACCATGCACAACCACGTTTTTTTTTCTCGATAAACGGTACTGGGCACGTAAAAAAAAAAAAAAAAAAAAAAAAAAAGAAAACACAGCAGAAAGTTTCGAGTTTCGAAAGGTTGGAAAAGTTCAACTTATGAACGTGACGTTCCTGTTCGAAATGTCAAATATCAAAATTCTGCAATGTTTGCAAATTTATAAAAATTCAAATTGGACATGGTTGGCTGGTAATTTGTAGGATATGTTAAAGACGTGTAGTGGTTAACAAAACTGGTGTAAACTAATTTCGTCGAAATAACGTGCGATTTTTCGTCCTTATTACGCGCTGAAATATTGCACGGAGGATCAGCATTAATTATGCCTAATTGCCTTGCCTACCATACTCTTGCTCTGTGAGAAATACTTCATGTCTTTCGCCTATTAAGCACCTTTAATAGCCTGAATTATTACCATAAATATTTTAATTACATATCGAGCCGCGGCGTAATATTATTATTGTGGTATATATTTTTGTTCGTTAATATCGTGTCGAAAATCTGACTCGAAAATGATTCTTTTACATCTAATTTGCAAACAAACTGCCGTCTTACATCCGTGTTACATTAAATACTGGAATGCATTAACAAAAATATGATAGAGCATGTGAATGTAATAAACACGTTTAATAGAATAATTTATCAAGGAGAGATCTGACTGGTGGATAAACTTTCCGTATTGTAAACATTAACAGCAATTATAAGATTCGGCAGATAAAAATAATGTAGAAACTTTTATAAATGTAAATAATTTTTGTAAATTTTTACGACGGTGTTACGATTAGTCTGCGTATGTTTGTGCAAATTCATATTTCTGTAGACATAAATAAATAGAGATTGATTTCATCGATTAAACAATGTGTAATTTACTTTGGACACTTTACATCTTGCATTTTCTTCCAGAAAAATGATCATAAATTGAAAAAGAACCTGTTATTAGTGCTATGTATTATCTCGTATGAATTAATTAATTAATCGATTAACAAGCACGTTATATGACTTGCAACATTTCACTAATTATTACAAAACTGAACCAACTCGCTAACAAATCGCACGATCATGCTCATACACGGTTCTCTTCTCGTGATTTTTCACAGGTTAAACAGGCTTTGCCGAAACTACCCAAGGGAGAGAAAATTTGGGGAAAAAGGAGAAATATTTCCAAGGAATTGGCACAGCAGAATGAAAAAAAAAAAAAAAAAAAAAAAAATGTTAAACATCGACATGGTCGGTAGATGGTGGCAGCAAGCGTGGACTAATTGAATTTTCGCGTGAATTAACAAGAACGGACGTCCGCCATGGTCGGAGAGAGAAAGTCTCGAGTAGAGATGGAACCGAGATCCTAACTCTTGAGATTCAGTTTTCCATCGAGCGAACGTGCAAAAACGTTTGAAATTCGCGGGTTACAGAAAACAGAACAAGAAGCAGCTCTGCTCAGAGGTGCTCGGTCGCAGATATCCAGATCTGCTAATAAATATTGCCTTTACACTCGACAGTGCACAGTGGAACATTGGAAGCTGTCCCAGCGAGATATGACGAATGGCACAGCAAGGTATACCAATGGTTGGAATCACTTGGCAAAGGGTTGGAGGAACCGAACGAGCAAAGGTTAAATCTACTTGTGAGTCACTCGATGCCATCTCTAGTCTAGGAATAACAACAGGAACCGCGAGCAGCCGAGAGCAGCGGGGCCGTTTTGCAGGCAGGTAAACGCGTACACGCACACACGCAGCCGGCAGACAGCACACAAAGGGACGCGGCGGCCGATGGACACGGGGTGAATAATAATGAGCGACGTCGGCCCGCGAGAACACCACCTCGGGCGTCTTTTCGTAAAAGGGCCGTTAAGGTGCTACCTTAACGATCCCTAAGGCCCCGCGCCGGGGTGGGGCCAAAGGCCACGTGGAATGCAGACACGTAATGCAAGCAGAATGCGCGCTCATGGACCCGCGCCGGCCCCGGGAATTATTACTGGATCCAAAGAGGACCCGTGGGACCCCCTGGGCGTGGGTCTCGAAACAGGTACGCGAGGACGCTCTGGAGAGAATTCGTAACCGCTTTCTGCGATCCGCAACGGATGGGGATGGGAGAAAGGTGCACGTTTCGCCATGTTCATATCTCGAGAACGCGGGGCCATTTCGCTTAATTAAGGGACTCGCGGTCGACTGATTGAGATTTTGAGTTGACCGTAGGACGTTACTTCTTCGAGATTTATTTTCATCTATTTGTGAATTGATTTATTGTACAGAGAGTGTCTCAGTATGTCGAGTATACAAAAAGTACCCTTTTTTTTAATTGATTTATTTTATTAGGTTTGTACCTGTTTCGAATGTTATTTTAAGTTATCTGCGCTTAATCTGGAAGATAAATGAATTGTGTTCAGTGATCTTATTCTTCGACTTATTCTTTCACGTTGAATTACGTCCTTGCTTGTACTATCCATACTGCTACATTCTCATTTTAATTTTGCGAATTGCGTATTTTAATTTTGTCTACAATGGAAAGAGAGTGTTATGGCCAAAGATAGCTAGTGACTAGCTGACTAAAATTAAACGAGATGTCTCATTAAATATTATAACCATTACACCGTACTTTGAACGTTTCAGAACTTTCAAATTTCTCCCTCCTTCGCGACGTGTGACATTTTTCAATTCTACCTTTCAAATTGCGGCGGGAAAGTCGACAGGACGAGGAAGAGAGCCGGTCAATTTGGCGAATTAAAGTACACCGATCGCAGACAGGTTTAACGAAGCTCTTGCAGCTTCTAGTGCCGCGCTAGAACGTGAATTTCCACGCACGCGTTCGTGCGACGAAAACGTCCATACATTCAGTACAAACTAGCATCAACAAGAGAATGAGTCTCCGAGGTACGAAGCCGAAGCACTGCGAATTGCCGGTTCCACGGTCGCGTCGTTCCCCTGGACCAAGCAAAAAGTAGCCACATCCTCTTTTCGCCGGTGGTTCCAGCGTACAACACGCATGGGCACATGCACACACCCACGTGTGTCATTCGGCTACGCCTTTGTCCCCGATTCGAAACGAACAGATCGATTCGTATCGATTACATTTGCAATCGTTACGCCGGCGCATCGGAAACGCTCGGAATTCCGAAACAATCTCGACTCGCCGGAATCTCTGGCCGCTGCATGGGCCAGAAATTGCTTTCTTGCAATGGCAGGGGACCATCGGATGCTGCCGCAACGTTGCCGATGGAAAAAAAAAAAAAAATGCGACGCGTTTCAGTGCTCTCGAGAACGAACGTCGAAATCGAAGTAATTGTAAGCTGGGGCTAACAATTCGTCTTTCTCAGCAAGAGATACGATTTTTAAACCATGAACGATTAATATACCGATCATTTTGCCATTTTTCAATGGCAACTTCTTTGTTTCGCGCTCGTCTTTTTCCGAGGAATACTTCCAAGAACGATTCGACATCCTCATCAGCGGTTGAATTTAGCAAATCAATTCTCCGTCACCGTCATAACCCGAGGGCTTTGACTTTTGCACAGGATTTTTTTTTTCTTTTTTTTTTTCAAAAGTAGTACAACGAAATGTGACGAAAATGTTCCTCTTTGATTTTCCACTTTCGAAATCGAACGCCAAACGAATAATTGTTAACGAGATTGTTGCAATTTCTTTTTCTAAAACAAGCAATTTGAATTTGCGTAACTAAAGTTAGTTACATTTTAAGATATACGTACATGTCTATCTGTTACAAGAAAAAGTAATTTTTTGGTCAACCAAATAATATCGAGTTACACTCTTGGTAAAATTATGATTTAAAAGAGAAAAATAAGTTTTGAATTTATATTCCAAATTTCAATTCTTCAAATTGGACATTAATAATGAATGCAAATTACATGTAACGTTCCAACACGTTACATTTAATTGACGTGATGTAAAAAGTCACGGTTGAGCAAATTTTATGAAGATATGAAACGAAGATTAAAAATGATAATAAATTGATTTTAGAAATTACGTAGGGAAAGTGATTCTAATTTGTTCCAGCTAACTCTTTCAGATAAAGTAAGAAATACGGTAATACGAAGTAACTGATTATAAACAGAAATAATCGTTTCACAATATAACATGTTCTCTGAGAATCGCTTTAATATCAATTAAAAATAAAATTTATTTTTTCTAACTTATGAAAATATATAATAAATATATGTAAAAATCGTAGTAAATATATAAATTACTTGCAAAAGAATATACGATATTTTAACCAAAAACAAATTACCAAGAATATGTATCGAAACAACAGTGGGAATAAGAAAGTAAGAAATGAATGATGCTCGCGGTGAAAACAAGATCGCTTTCTAAACGTAATTCTTGCATTCCGATATTCATATTCATGTCCTCAGTTACGTAAAGTATTTTCAAGACCAATAAATTAACAGCCGTGAAAGTTGTTCCAAACGATAGCTGGATTTTTCTCGCTTGAAACACGCGCTCTTTTTTTTTTATTAACGAACGAGAATATTGGGAAAACCCGACAATCTCGTTGATCTAGAAAACTGTTGAGATAAACATCATCGATAGCTTGAAACTCGCGTAAATGAAATTCGCGTAATTTATATCTGTGACTAGATTATATATATATATATATATATATATATATGAAATCGAACCAGCTAGCGACAGCAGTGGACTTTAAACATTCTCCAGTGCAAAGTAATTACGAATTAATTGAGACAGAACGAGAAAATAAAGGAAATAATGGGATATTCATTGATTTCTTACGAAAAATTTTGGAAATTTTGAAATTTGAAAGAAGACAATTTTTTAGCTGTTACATATATAAAATTACATCAACACGAATCATCCGTAGAGTATTTATTGCATGTCTATTCAATACTCGAGCCAATTATATTTCAACTCCACATTCTCGAATTTTAGCAACGCAATCATATCTCGTTCACAGCACTGACGAAGTTCCCAAATATTTCGCGTAACACTATACACACGTATCGATTAGATATTTTTCACTGTCCTCAGTGAGAACACAGTGTGACACAGTAACCTGCACAATGACGTTCGTGCTTAATTATCAGACTTCCGATCAAAGCTGTAAAATTCGCAGCTTCAGATAAGTCAAGGGAAATCGCGTTGAAACGCGAGAAACGAACGAAAAGGCACGAACGACAACGTCACGTCAACGATTACGCGTGTAATCAAAGCGGTTGCGATTCTCGACGTCTGCCACAATGAGCTTGGGAAATTGACTCGGCGTTAGATCGATCGCGCGTCAACGTAACGTTCCAAGAACATTGTCATCGTGAAAATCGGGAATCCACTTAGACAGACGTTACACACTTTGACTAATGAACGCTCGTCGTGATTCACCGTCCGCAATCATGCTAGATACAACTTTCACTCTCTTTCTAAAAAGAAGAAGGCAGCTAAAAAGGGTGACTTTTATCGTCCGATCGGCATAGTTACGGGTTGATAGTTGGCGAAGCTGTTTCAAGCGCGGCGGACGAAAGCGACGCGAGTATCTTCGAAAGTGTCGCATAAACACGAGTAATTCTCTTTAACGAGAAATTTTAGTCTGTGCAGCATCCTCCAAAAGCCATATGCAAAATGGGAAAAGTGAATCTCTGATAAGCGATAAGCGAATTTATCGACAGAGAAAGTTTCACGGGATGATTGTTTTATATACGTATGGAGAACTGAAACGTTTCGCGGGTGAATATTTCAGCGGACGGTTTCAAAGTTGAAAAAAAAAAAAAAAATTCAAGCCTTTTTTCCCCCAGAAATATCGTTTCTTTGTAATCGTTTAAATGCATCGTTTTAAGCTTTGATAACGTTCCTGTAGAATTTTAAATCGAGCTTTATGGGTGTGATATTCTCGGTACAGTTGATACGCTTTAAAATGCTTTTAACGATACTTCAACGATACGTACGACTAGCAAGCTTTTTTCCCTTTCTTTTTATCTTAAACGAAGAGACCCTCATTTTCCAATCCAATCTTGTATTTCTATTATTAACACCTTTGCATATACATTATATTGTAATTGATTAACATAAACAAATGAGAATATCTGCCAGCACTAGAACAACCGTATCAAAGTATTCGATATTTGTACAAGTCTGTCCGAACTTAAATTAATATTAATATTAATATCTTTCGAGCAATTGTGAAAAACGAAAGTCCGAATTCGATTGTTACAGCTAGCAAATATTTCTTATACTCCAAAACTCCCAATACACCAAACTGAAAATATCTCAAGATATCAAGAAACTTTCGTTCGTTAAAATCGAGAATAAGCGTGAGTTGTTAGCTCGATCAAGCGTTTGTTAACAACGCGTGAAACAGAATGAAAAGGAAGGAACGAAAGAGAAGAGAAGAAATGCCGATCGGATGTGGCTCTGTCGCGTAAACGACGACACGCAGTGTCTATAAAGCAAACTCGGCTCGGAAGGAAAGGGAAAAAAAGGGAAGAAGACTGGCTGCCGGGTAGATAATGCACGTATCCCGCCGCTAAAAGCCATTCCGAATAATCGTCGCAATTAAAAATGCATTGGCCGCGTAATCCCTTTTTAAACGACCGGGGAAGATATAACCGGAACGGTTTTTGATCCACTTGTAAATCGATTCAGGGAGACCATTGTGCCCGCGGGGTGCTCGATGAGAGAAGAAGGAATCTCTCAGGGAAGGGAGATCGATCCTGTCGTCGTCGTGGTCGTTGTTCCTGCGAACGCCGTTCTCTGAGAAACTTTTAATTGCGTTCCACGCGCAGCCGTCTATCTCGAACTGGCGGGAAGGTAGTACGGGAGTAGTACGAAGAAGAAGAAAGCGAGGAAAACGATCAGGGATCAGCAGGCTCGAGAGACGAGAAGGAACGAGAAGGGTGAGAGTCTACGGGGAGAAAGCCAGCGAAGGGAAGCAAGTGGCTCTGGAGAAGGTTATCCGCTGCCGATACTTATGTTGCACCCTCGGTATTGTCTCGGCAAATAAGATCGTTTTCCGCGGCGTTGAATCAGGAACGTGGAAGGGAAACCGGGACAAGTGCCTTAAATCGGCGAACGCTTCCAATGCTTTCACATCCACTTCACTTCACTTCACTCCGATGTATGTGTATGTGTGTGTGTGTGTGTGTGTGTGTGAACGTGACTGACGTGTGAAGTATGTTAAATACACACACGTACACACGTACTTGTCAGCGCTCTGAAGTGTGGCTGTCCGCGGAATTTAGTGGTGGGTCTTCGGATGCCGTAACACGCTTTGGACATTTTCTGACCAAAGGTTCGAGCAAAGATCCAGAGACACACCTCACTGTCTAAGAATATAAGTGCAATTTGTAATAATATTCAGAGTTTCTTCCCACCTATTTTTTTTTTTTTTTTTTAATAAAACATCAAACGTAGGAAAGAAACTAATTTTATTGAACTTTAAATTAAATTTAAGTCCAAGATGAAAATATTAAAAAATTAAACAACTGATACAAGTGATTTTTGGCCAACCCTGTACTACAGAAAACTCGTTGAACCATTAAAAATAGAAGGACAAGGAAAAATTACAATTTTCTCCAAACCAAACTTCCCTCGAGACAAAAATATCCCGTTACTCTACAAATTCCAATTGCAAACGAGATAATTAAGCGAATAATAATAGAGGGGAATGTTTCACCAGGGATTAAAACGGACGATGAGGAGCAGGGGGGAAGGGAACACGAGCGAAGAATCCAATATCCAGCTATGAAAGGGCAAACAGCTTAACAAAGAGGTAGGAACAGACATTGGTAAATACAGGAAGAAGAAGAAGAGAAGAAGAGCAGAGAGGCAGACAGTATGTATATGCACGCCTGATATCTCCCCCTCTGAAAAACATACTTCTACCGAGGTATTCCAATTTAATCAACTGCCGAAAAGCTTCTAATATCGCGGAAATGCCTTTGCCTACGCCGGGCTGAAGCCGTTGCAAAGAAGCACGGAACACGCAGACAGGGTTGAAGAAGGTAGACCATGGTGCAGGGGTAAATAACACCAAGACCGGAGGCGAATAACGGATGCAGAAAAAACAGGCGACTAAACGGAAGAAGTATGTATGTATGTATGTATGTAAGAATTTACGGCGCGATTACGCGCCGGTCTGATGAGTTCCTGAGCGCTGGCCATCGATGAAAATGCTAATCCGTCATTAGTCTCGCTCTGTGGAGCGTGTAAGTCGTTCGAGTTGTAAAATTCCCCGGAGCGGCCTGGATGACGCTGTTCCATCGGTCGCTCCCTCGGGATAAATCAAAACCGCGTGTCAATGATACTTCGCTCGTGCAGTCACGGTGCAGGTTTCCATCGGTCTTGAGATCTTATCAAAATCGCAATCGGACGATTTCGTTTCGACACGAAACTGATACGTGTTTCTTCGAAATGATTGGGAAAGATATTCGGTAAATTTTTGTCCAGGTAAATTAATTTCGATTGGATAAAACGATCGATAAAGAAGGTAACTTTTGTCGAAATGATCGAGAGAAAATATTAGATTTTTTTCAACATCTGCTTTCAATTCAACGTACGTACACACTTTAGACACTGGCTAAAAATTATCGATGAAAAATAGTGTCGTTTCGACAAACGATTAAGAAGATCTGCGTTGATGCTGCGTAATCGCATTAGCATAAAACGATCGGAGCTACTTTAAAGAAGTTACCTTAATAATAATTACCATTCATTTGCTTTTATAGGAGAAAGGAAAAGTCTTTTAATAACTGAGCCATTAAAATAAATGGGCATCTCAACAACTTATAGGCACACTTGGCTACGAGCAATTAAGTTTTCAGACAACTTTCTTAAAGTTTCAATAAAGATTACGAGAGGCATTTAAAGTAGGAAACTTATTGATACCTCTGGATCACGAATACATACATGCAAAATCTTTATTCTATTTCCAAACTTCATTTTCCAAGACTTTCATTCCGATGAAATTTATATATAACGTGAATTAAGAACGAAGTGATAGTGAAAATAATAATTTAACGCATATGAAATGTACTTTACATTAATGAAAATTTTTAAATACATTAGTACATCGTACATTTTAATTATATATACTTTTTTATTAATATATGAAGAGAAGAAGCCTCTTCGACACATCTGTTTAATTTAATTTAATGAAATTTCTTGCAAAATTAATAATACCTAATTGATGCAACTATACACTGGACCAAGGTAAAAACTACTCTGTGCAAATGGAAATAGTAGTTAATCTAATAGAGATATTACTATTTTTATATTGGACAGAGCAGTCTGCCTTCCAATAAATTGTCAAGGCACTTTTCTTTGAATCGATCGTCACAAGTGCTATCTATTTAACCAAATTACGAGACAACGTCGCGCCGGCTCTTGATGACCTATTTTTCGAGCGAAGAGTACATATTGCTTCTAGCAGAATGTCGTGCCACAACATTATCGACGCGGGACATTTTTTGATGTCACTTTATCCGAAAGATGGATGGCTCGCAGAGAAAATGTGGAGTACCCAGCTCGATTCCCTGTCTTAACCTCGATAGATTGTTACCTATAACGTTACTCCAAGCAACCTCGTGTACGTCACGTAACCAAGAACAAGGTAGCAACCTGAGCAACGAAATTGAAAATGCCAGAAACGAGAGGAAAAGAGAAGAGAGCAGTTCTCTACTGCACGTGGCTGTCAATAATGCATTAGCCTTGATGACGCTCTGCTTCAACATTTGTAACTTTAATGTACAGAAAATAAATAAAGATTGACGTTCATATCGTTGTACGTGTGATGTTTCTTAACGCTTGGAAGCATTCGTTCGAAATACTAAAAAGTATCTTTTTGAACTTTTCAATGAAAAACGGCAAGATTTTATCGTACCAACTTCTCGAAACAATCTCTAGCAAACACAATTTAGTGTACATATATACCAGTTTTTTTTCTATTAAAACTCAGTTTCCTCTCGCTAAAGAGAAAGATCTTTCTCGAGATCCTCTCAGCTAAGAAACTAACAGTTACGTTACAGCTGAAATTGCGGCGAAACCCAGCGGAGCATTTAATTCTATTATTAGCGATTTATCTCAAATAACTGCGATCAATCCCGCAAATTGTCTCGTTAAACAATAGCGTACATATAGATTACACGCGTCAAGCGCATCTGGCGCGGTCGAATAAAACAATCTGCGAACCATTACGTATTCGATGCAACATCACACACACACACACACACACAATTCTTTCAAGCACGTTTCAAACAGTTTCTTCTTGCCATCTCCTCGACGTTCGTCGTTCAAAGTGCATTGTTACGACGCCCTTGGTGTCATTCGCCTATCACGTTGGTGTAATGCAGCAGCACGGATCGAGATCGGCGCGCAAAGTCGGATGATCGGGCACCGTGAAATTTATAGCGCGCATCAGAATTTATATTCGTTTCTATCCGTTCCTCCTCGCCGGCTGATTCTTTTTTTCTTTTCCTCCGATCATGGGGGCCGGCATGCATTTTCCATTTCGACGCCAACGTGTCGATCATCCCCAGGCAAAAAGAGACGACGACGCGCGCCGCGATTGATCGATACGTTCGTCTAACGATACGCCTTGTATATTGTATCACGAAAATCCAAGCCGAAGAACACCGAGATAAGATCGCTCTGTTCGACGTATTACTCGACCAGGTACGATCTTGAGAATGATACAGCTGCTCCGAAAAATTTGAAAATTTTCTTTCTTTTTTTTTTGTTTTGTTTTGAGTATAGCTATATACATAATATTGTTTAACTTTACAACTGTATGAAATATACTGGATATGATGTTTGCGTGAATAAAAACATGCACAGTAGTTATAATAATTTTATGTAATTGTCGTGTAATTATTATAACAGAATCTTTGTGAGAACTGACTCAGTGTGTAATTTTATTTGAAAGCAAACAATTATTTGGAATTAAACTATTTCACCATTAGTCGGAATTACGAAGAACGTATATTACGAAATTATAAGCAGTGATGAGAATTTGAAAGAAAAAGATGAGAATTTCAGAAATTAAACGAACCTCCTCTGCACCCTTGAGTTTAATAAACTTCGAGTTTTTAAATTCGTTAAAAAATTTCCTCTCGTTTATATTCTTTAAAGCTGTATATCTGCAATATCATTCGTTTTAACATTGATTAAATTGTCGGTTTACACGTTTACATGGGAAATGCTTCCGACGAAACGGATGAAATATGAATTTAACAAATTTCAACGCGAACGAATGCGAGATTTATGAATGCGAGATTCACATTTTGACAAAATACAGTATCAACAGAAACAACCCAGACGTTGCCTGATTGATTTTCCTTCCGAAAAAAAAAGAATCTTGGAGCAGAAACAGAATAATCGAGAAAAGATACGAAATATTCTCTTTTGATTTCCCATTTTGAAATAGACAATTGTTCACGAGATTGTGCTTTTTTCCTTCTCGGAATCTGCGGCTTAAAATGAGGTTTAGTTGCATTTTGCAGATATGCATATACGTCCATCTACTAGGGGAAAAATTACTTTACTTTCCCAACCAGACCAATAATTTCTTACTTAGTCGTTTCCTGGTGCAATTAACCCATTTGATATATACAATAACTGTACAACATACAAGCCGCGCAACAAAAGATATCAAAGGAAGTAACGATGCGAGAAATAACCGGCAGGCGTAATACGCGCAAACTACCGTGTGATACGTTTCACACGGTGTATAAAGCATACGACATTCCTGTTCAAACGGAACTACACTGCCAAAGAATTTCAGAAATGTTATACCCGTCGAACATGCCTCGCGGCCTCTCTTTTCTCCTGTGTCTCGGCCACGACAAACGTCCGAATAAACTGTCTTTATTTCTCACCGATACCCGCATCGATCGCCAAAATTGGCCTCGTTTTCGAAACTGAGGTTTCCTCTTAAAAATCGGACGGTTTTTTTTTCTTTTCTTTGTAAGAGAACTCCCTTTTTTGAAATTTGACCTGAAGCCTGAACAAAACAGAAGTTAAGAAATTATCAAAATTTTCGAGAATCAGACTGTAAAACAACGTATGTATTAATTATAATAACTTGCATTAAATGTATGGAATATCCAAAGTATAGTGCTTTCTATAATATTTAGTAATATTTAGTAACAATCTTCTACCAAGATTCTGTTTCTTCGATTAAGCAACAAAAATAAAGTACAGTTTGTCTTGGCAGTTGAACTTTTGATTTCCATGCACAATACTTTATCAACCGTGTATATATATATATCTTTGGATCTAACAAGCTTTTTTTAGTTACAAAGTGACACTGAAAAACACATTCACAAAAATGATCCTTGACCGATCTCTACATCTGTCCCGTTAATTTCTCTGTTATATTTACGACTATGGTTATTTGCCTCCACGCTGTGAACGATCCCTCAAATCTATCGATCTAAACTTTGACCTAAATTCCTCGTTTAATTCGCTGGAAATTTTCGTCATGAATTTTAGGTCGAGAGATTACAATGTCAATACGTGGCTCTTAGTTCATTACTTGCAATGATCATCCCTATCGTTTTTATTTTCGAACGACAAAGATTTTTGCTATTAGCGATGTTTCCAGTATGCGACATTTACTTTTTCCTCTGTGCAAAATTTCTTTTATGCAAAATACACTGTATGTTTTAAACGTCGTTAACGAGTTGATTTGTGAATGAAATATTGCAGAGTAATTGACAGAAATGTCAAAGTTTTAATACAACATTTCGCGTAGCATTTACGGAGTGTTAATAAAATATTCAGAAATGCTTAAAAGCTGCCACGATTGTTCAATCGATAAAACATTATGCAAAGAGGATAATAATGTTTTCAATATTAAAACAGTCGCATCATTCTGACGTTTTAAATCAGTAAGTTACATAATCAAACTTATAAAATATTACTCATAAAACGACCGAATATTATTTATTTAAAAAAAAATTCGAGCAACGATATGAATCATCCGAAAAAATATTTAATGCAACATTGTTCTTTTATTGCCTTTTGTCTCAATGAATTTACATAAAACTTCGCGTATGGAAGTTTAAACGGAGCACACAGCGTTAATTACGTGATCGCGTTAGCATTCAGCTTATTTTCAACTCGTCTTATCTGCGCCAGCAACGATTATTTTATTTCCACAATTATCTTTCTTCTACTTGATTGTCAATAATCGGCTGACACTTCGAATCAGAGGCAATGATCCACGGGGCATATTTCTCGATTCCATTGAAACGCTCCAAAACCAAAACACGCGTTCCGATTAAACTGATCGATCCACTGACTTTTCAACCGCGAGAAGTCGGAATTTTTTAAATAAACGCGACGCGAAACAAATAAAACCTACAGATCCACATGGCAACGAGATTATTAAACTTGGACTTTTCGAGATTACAAACTCACAAATAACTATTAAAGAATCGAACTATCTAAGACTAAGACAGTTTATTAAGGTATCTTGTTCTAATTTTATATATCTCATAAAATATGAAAATATTTTAGTTCGTAAAAAGCTGTTAAAATGTCAAAAAAAAAAAAAAAATTTCAATCGTGTTTTTTTTTTTTCCTTTCCTCTATTCGTGCAAAAACTCATTTCTTGACATCGATGAAGCAACACCTTCCACAGAGTAAGACATTCGAGGGGTTCCAAGACATCGCTAAATCTGCAGAAAATATGGTCTAGTAACATGTAATAGTCATCGAGCGGCATATGAAGCGTAAACTAGCATTGCATGTCGCACGTTGCACGCTCGTTGAATACGTCCAAACGAGCGTTCACGACGAGCGTTTTGCCCTTACGCGATACCTCACGAAGCCGGGACATTTTAATCAGTTTTTCCTTACGTTTCTTACACGATGACGTACCACTTCCTACTCGCGCCAAGAGAACTTTTTATCGAGGTTTTTTTAATTTAGTTCGCGTTTATTTCTATCGCAAGAGAGAAAAGAAAATTTACGATATCGCTTTTAAAATCTGATCATTGATTTAATTCTACTCGCACACACTATTGACCTTCATTCCCGCGCGGTATCAGCGGCGAAATAGAGATAGACGATTCTTATAAATTTATAGGTGAGATGATTAAAGGGAGTTGAAAGCTTATCGCTGATAGACTGCGTGGTATTGGAGTAAGTTAGTAGACATCCTGACATCTTTGGAATTTTCTTTTATGATTGCCATTTCACTTTGCCGCGTAATATGACGATGCAACGTAATATGACGATCAGATTTCGACATTGACGTGGTAATATTATTTAGTATTTACCAAACGCTTCGAGAGGAATTTGGAAAGTAATTCGAAAATATCCAAAAATCAAATATTTCGTTGATGTCTCGGCATATGTATGTTAAAACGTGTATACGTAAAATTCGGAAAGGGAAACGAACATTATAAATCTTCAACAGATAATTCCTTCGTCTTAGCCATATATCTCTATTATTTCGATCGGGAATATATAAGAATCTTTTGTAGTATGTTAAAACGCCACACGCCATCTCTCTCATTCTCTAATTGCACTTGCGTCCCCGCGTGTTCCACGCCGATCTTCTCGATCCGCGGTAGAAAGAAAAATCCATCCCCACACTTTCGAGTAAATAAGAACAACAAAGAAAGAAAGAAAAAAAAAAAGAGCAACCGCTTGAATGCATCCGCGACGGCTTTCCAAAGGATCCCCAAGGAGAGATCGTTCTCCCATAGAATTTCGGAGAACGGAGCCGGCCGGCCCGCCTTTAAAACGAGCAACGCGAGCTCGAAAATTCGCGTAAATTATGGGATAAGTACAGCGCGAGTCAACAATAACATCCTTTTGGAAAGTTCGGCCCGCGACACACGTACACGTACCAGCTTGAGCGCACGCACACAACAGGCCCCGTTGCTGAATTCGAGATTAAGCGATGCCAGAGCCGTATAGTTTCCGGAAAGTTCTCGCGATCATTTATATATATATATATATATATACATATATACATACACGCGAACGGTGACTACATCGCGAGAGAGAGAGAAAGACAGAGAGATTTGATATATCGTGGCCGCAAATTGGTTCCGTCCGTTTCCCTCCCAAAATAAAAAGCAAATTTATGGAAATGCATACAATGGCGGCGAGCGCATAATACTCGTGGCCCGTCGCGTTCCTTCGCCTGCCGGCGCTAATATCAATAACAATGAGAACAAAAATAATAGCACGCACAAGTCCGTGCACGCAGGTAGACGCGCTGGTTTCACGATGCGAATCGTGAGGACTGACAAAAGGATCAAAAAGAGGAACCGGAGGAATGTCTGGTGCGGCGGTGCCCGAGAAATCGTCTGGAATGGTCCTCGCCGGCCGCGCCGTTTATTTTACCGAGAGCAACGCCGAAAAATTTCTCCGGTTATCGTCATTCCCTGCCCTCTCTTTCTTTCTTTCTTTCTTTCTTTCTTTCTTTCCCTCCCGATTTTAAAATCTCCTCTTTCGTTTCAAGTCCTCGTGAAACATTATTATGTATAGGTAAATATTAAGGTAAAAATGTTTTCACTCAGTTGCTTCTTGAAATAATTATTGGTGAAACTGAATATTTTCGAATCGTTCCATCGAAGAATTTCTCTCGGGGAAATTTTCCAAAAAATGATGTGTTTTCAATAAAATAAACATCTGATGAATATTTAAAATGATGTACGGTTTCATTTACTTGGTTCATGTAGTTATCTTGAAATAATTATTGTTGTTGGTTCTTAGTTGAAATTAAATGTTTTCGAAGAATTTCTATCGGGAAAATTTTCCAAAAAAAAGGTATTACATGTTAAATAAAATAAACATCTGATAAATGTTTGAAACGACGTACGGTTTCATTCAATTGAATGGTTCTTGCAATTATTTTGAAATAATTATTGTTGTTAATTTCCAGTTGAAATTGAATATTTCCAGAGAATTTCTATCGGGGAAATTTTGTTTTTGTTCCATTTATTTGATACAACATAGCTTACGCTGACGCGTAAATATATAGCTGCGAGAATCAGGGGAGAAAGGCGAAAGAAACGATGGGAAAATGCGTGAGTATTTGTTTTGCCGCTTCCCTGTGTGTGGAAACGGTTTACAAAAGGTGAATGTTCTATCGATCGGCGTGATTGTTGCAACGGTTATCAACCATACGTGATCGCACACGGAACACTTTCAGTAATAACAGAGTATCAAGAACCGAAGATCGCTATCTTTGAAATGATAATTCGTCAAGCACGACGTTCGCAAACTTCGACAACAAACATTAACAAATTTTTCATCGAACAATTCGCTCGATTGTCGAAGGTTCGTATCAATCTATTTAAACTCGTTGACTCATAATATATCACGGTAATATAAACGA
>CAJDYZ010001961.1:26337-36640 GCA_903986555.1 Heterotrigona itama
CACGACCCGTTGGTTTCAATTATCCGTGGCATAACGTTCGATTCGATCAGTTGACTTGATTCGAGCAACTTTTAATTAACACCGGACAATTTTCGTTTCGTCGGGATTTATGGTAGACGAAAGTATGCGGAAATTAAGAGGACGGACAACTTAAAATCAGATTGAAACACCGACGTACGAAATTTTAGTTAAAAATATCGATTTCCATTAAAATGTATTAGATTGTTGGCTTCAAAGCGACAGAAATCTATCACAGATTTTAAATAGCAGCAAGAAGTTAATTTTTCAAAAGTGAGCAAGTCTTTTATACGTCTTCGTAACATTCATATGATCCACAATATGAAATGCGAGACATAAAATATTTTCATGCTATTTATGATAACGTCTTTGATTTCTCTTTTTTCTTATTACACTTACGCATCTGTGTGGTTCGCCAAATAGTAAAGTACGTTTAAATTAATGCTTTCAGCAACTTTTACTATACATTTTCCAAGTTTAAACTCATAAAAAAGTTACGCGAGTATCCTGATAATTCACGACACTAAATAATGGAGTTTCAGCAGTTTAACACGCGTGTATGTATTATAATAAATTCTTCAATATAGTTACAGTCATTAGGTCATAAATACATGTGTAGAACTACTTGAAAATAGTACTTTTAAGTAACATATTTAGTTGAGGACTATAAATAGCTTTGATTCTTGCACGACTAATAAATACAACCTAAAGTATAATTGAGTATAATTGAGATCTATGGAAATATAGAATGATAAAAATAGAATCATTGATGCAACATTCCAATAATTTCAAAAATTATGAATAGATTATACTTTTGAGAAATTTTAGTGAAAATCCACACAATGCTTATAATAACCGTGAATATGTACAAAATACTCGAAAAAAAAAAAAAATACTTATTACGGTAATTTCCTATTTCAGTTTCAAATCAAGTGCTTGGAAGTATAAATCTAATCTAATCTTGATCGATATTTTCTCAATCTCAGATACGTTATTCTTATTCTTAAATGGAAAATCTATCCTTGAAGGGGTTATAGTACATCCCGAGCATAAAAACTCGAAGTATGTCGAAGATATATCCGTCGACTTGTTAATTCCAAAGTTTGGAAGTTCGGCAATTCACATGTCAAGCTGTCAGCACGTAAAGAGATATTTGACAAAAGGAAGTTCCTATTTTCGTGCGGTAGAAATTCCGCGAAAAGAAACCGAGTTCATTGTTCGTATCGGGTCGACGATACGTGTCGTTAATCAAACGAACGTCCACGGATAAAATCGTTTGGCCTCGCACAAAGGGAAATGGTCATCGTTAATTCAGTAGAAAACGATTCGACCGTCGGGGCTATATTTACGCGCGGGCTATAAGTTGGTGGTCGAGTCCTTCGAAGACACGGCCTCCCCCGAATCGATACGATCATTCCCAGAAGGGGTAGAAATTCCTTGACACACGTCACGTTTGTCGAATCGAATATTTATACATACCCTTATCGTTTACCTTATTTCTCGTCGGTCGGAGTTCGACTTCATCGCCTTTATCGTTGGTTGAATCTTCAGAATTCACGTTACTTCAACAACGACTATCTTCGTATTAATCAAGTCTGTTGACTTGAAATTCAATTGGTCCGGGGGATACTACTTGATATTACTGACATTTACGTTCATAGAAATGAAATTAGTTGATTTGAAAACTGCCTAGACTCGAGCAGTCTAATTTCCAATTCACGCTCCAAGCTACGTGACTTAGTTAATTCTTGTCAAAAATTTTTATCCAATATCACTTACACGAAGAAAAAGATAAATAAATTATAGATAAGTTTCTATCTTCAAAAAGTTTCAATACAAAGAAACTTGCCAGTCTATTATGATGCCAGAGTGCAACCTCAATACATTTGACTGTCCACTAGAGCTTAGAAGTTCCGTAGAAACGTCGAAAGTAAAGATGTTGATCCGAAGTGCATGATCAAGAATCAGAATTCGTACGTGCGTTGGAAGCATAGTTAGAAGCAAACTATCGGGGGAAATTGATGGAATAGGCTTGTCCCTTTAACTTTCGAAGGCGAAGCATAGTCGAGAAATTCCCATGCAAGCAGCTCGATACATATTTATTTATAAGACCGGCGTAGCGAGTACTGAATGGAACGATCGATCTTTCCCTCGAAGTGCATTTGATGGTTGCTCTTAATGCCTTATAACGGAATCGATATTCGTACGTAAGTACGTGTATGTAAAAGGAGTCTCTCATATCCATCCACGGAACGTTGCTTCCGCGTCTAACGCGTATACATCGCGTGAGAGCAGCGAATTCTGCTAGATAATGTTCGATTTCCTTTCAGGAAATGAAATTATTGCCCGTAGCTTGTGCATCAACGGCTCGATGGATTCGTAATGCGATTCGCGTATAAGCTTCTCGAGTAACAGAGATCATTTTGAGTGGGTTGGCCGTATATATGATACAATGTCCAGTTAACACTAAACGTACCAGGCGGGGTCAAATGACCCCTTTTCAAAATTTACTTGAAAATCGTACGTTCGTTGTTATTTCTTTCGCTAATCTGACTTTTTGTAAATTCTTATATTACCTGATTGTTCGATTCAATTTCCTTGTTTTCTGTTTTTCTCTTAGCTTATTTTTTACCGAGAAAAATTCTTTGCATACCGCGAGGGGTCATTTGAGCCCCTTATAGTAAAATAAGTATATGTAAAATGCCGGTACGTTTAGTGTTAACTCTCTCGTCAAATCGAAGAAATATTGTACAGGGTATGTACAGATGGTAAAACATTTATTCTTTAGAAAACGCGATCGACGAAACAGAGAGGTAAATAGAGATTTGATTCACAGAATGATTCGTGTAATTTTGTGTCTCTTTTTTTTTTTGTTGAAAATTTGAATAAAATGTTAGAGCATGAAGATAAATGGCTTAGAACGACCACGTCTGTTTTTCTTTTTTTTTTTTTTTTTCGAGTATGACACAGAAGTTGTTTGCTTTTCTTCGGATACATCGAATTCTCTCGTCATTCTACATGAAAGGGATCGAAGAATGATCAGTTTGGAAAATATTTTAACTTGAATTTTGCAAAACTTATTACGTTAAACTTACAGACGAGGAGTGAGTGTTATCTTTAAATTTTTCCTCGTCTTTCGTACGGTAGTAGATCGTGCAATATTCTTTTAATTAATTTCTTTTTCACATAGAGTGACGAGAGGATTCTACGTATATACAAAAGGAAGAGAAGATTGCTGTTAAAAAAGATAATACAACTATCGATGCTCATGTACACATCACTTATTGTTATTCGATATTATACTTTGGGTATTCCATGTTGTAAATATGGATGGTTGATTATCAATTTATATTGAAATATTGGCGACGATCGAATGCTTTTACAATGGTTGCATGTAACGAGAATAGGTGGCATAATTTCCTTTTGCCAAGAATTATTAAACTTTGAACAAAGCGACAAAAGTTCAACAAGGTCTTAGAACTTTTGTCGTTCAACTCTAATATTTAAAGTTCGATAACTTGACAAAAAAAAAAAAAAAAAAAAATCGAAAAACTGTGGATTCATAAAAAAAAAAAAAAAAGAAAGAAATGTTTCGATACTTTGAGAAACGTGTGAATATATAGTATTTTCGAAGAAAAACACTATCTTTAGTTTCCCATTTACTACGTGACACAGAAACTTTTTTTTTTTTTTATAAAAGATAAATTCAAAATTTGCAAAAGTGCAAGCTGTAATAATGGGCCGAGATTTGCTGCTGATGATGATGTCACGATCAAATATAGTCTAAATTTCTCGAACATTGGGAATTTATTGTACGCAAGTTAGAAGAATTACAATTGTTAAAAACAATTGTTATTCCAGAACCAATAAGGGAATGAGTTATTCCGATAGTTAATAGGTATCACTTTTTTTTATATCTTTTGCTGCCAACCTGTTAACCGAATAATTTGTTAGTCAGAAGCTTCTACAATTATAGAATTGATAATTAACAAAGACAAATTAATTCTAATGAATTTAATTGGGATAATAAGACCCTAGTCTTTCTAAATGTAATTTGTAATGGAAACGACATTTAAATGGCCTTAAACAGGTCTATATATTATAAGTAGATATATTAATAGGTTATATATAATAGATATATTAATATATTATATATATTAAACAGATCAAAATATTATTACATTACAGTGGTAATATTACGTATATTTATAAAATATAGAATCTATGTATAATAAAATTTATCTGTGTGTATGTGTGTGTGTGTGTGTGTGTGTGTGTATATAATATAATTTAACGCAGGCACCGCGAGGGTGCATCATTTGTAAATAATGAAAACAGCACTAACGAAGGTTCTTCTTTTCATAAAAAGAAATAGCAGAATTCTTACACTTTTCCACTTTAGTTTGTACATGAAATAGTACCCTTTTGTATTATACAAACTCTGGCTATTGGCCGCCATAAAAGGAGATGTTTGTTTTAAAAGAGATGTATTTGGTATTTATTTATGACTATACCAAGTATCTTCTTCTGATGCACAAGTATGCTACTTTACTTTATTTTTCGAGGGAGGGAATTTTGTAAGGTACCCTTATGTTCAGGAATCTTATACCATGCGAGAGGAAATTGTTAAATATACGTATATATTTAAATACATTGTTCTTGTTACTATTTATTTCAATTTTCTTCGTATACGAATCATTGGAATCGCTTCGTAACGATATGATAATAAAATGGCCATACGAAATATCGCCGATCTGTTGGTCGACATATAATTCACGTAAATTACACGTAAATCATGCGCGTGTTGTGTTCGAAGAAATTGAAAATCCAACAAGTTAACAGATTTAATGCAATTTCCACAATTTCACTCTGTGTTTTACGCTTCGGATCTGCGTCTCGCGCGGTCGATGTTAAATGAGGCGGGGAAAGATCGGTACGCATGGAGGGAACGCTATCGAGAGAATTCAGACAGGCAAGGATCTTGATTTTACGGGGAGCACACCGTGGATTATTTACCTTCATTCTTCGCCGGATCAAATGGCTCGATGGATCGACTTGGCTCGAATGGAGAAGTTTACTTTGAGGCGTTCTTCACGAATACAAGGAGTCGAATTGGCCTTGCTACCACCACCACCAGGTCTCTACCACCCATACGCTTCATCCCTCGAGTTTATACAGCGTGCAGACAGTTCGATCTATAAGACAATCGCGCAAGTTTGCCGGGTACCCGCGCTATAGTTCACCTTGTACCTGCCTGAAGGAACTTCGGCACCGCTCGGCAGGATTCCCGGCGTAACACGCGACTCGTAGTCGAATCTACCAAACACTAATTACAGGAGGGGCCAGAAGTTTAGACTGTTCGAATAACTAAGAGGATCACGTAGGTTTTCGCCAAGCGAAACTTCAACTTGAAATATTTGCATTCGCGAGTATTCGTCTGAGACGACGTGTAGAATTATGAAGCTTTAACAATTCAAAGAAGAAAGCTGGACAAGATATTATTACTTTGAACAGCGAAAACGAGAAATAATCTGTTTATTTAATCGTTAAACTTAATTTTTACAAAATGCAACTTTTACTCGTCGGAATTTGTTGAAACTGGCGACAAACAATCTTGCCTTAGAAATATTTCAATTTATTTCAATTTGCTGAGAATAATAAAACACGTTTCGTTGTATGTTATAATATTTATAATGTTAATGTATTATGATCGCGATTCAAACGTGTGAACAAACTGAAACAGTTTTATCATCATTGGCGCCTGATATCGGCAAACATTTCCCAGATTATATACCAAGCACGCCATCGAAGATGTTCGTATCGTCAGGATCGAGATGTCGGCGTTCTCTAACTTTTGCATTCTCCTCTATCACGCAAAACTGTATATACACGCGCCAAGCAAACAAATAAATATTGGTAAGAGAATTATTAATTTTAGAAAATAAAACTGCCTTTTTAATTGAACGTTTCAGCGTCTACTCTGCGATCGACGAGTAAATGCTGGTCGTCGCTTCAATTAGATGCGCACTTTGAGCACAGCCGATTGCACTTGGGTCTCGGGGCACCTTTCCTCCAACAATGGAATATTTTATAGCGGCTGTTGTAGCGTGCAACAGCAGATTGAACGGTGTCGATGAGACGAGACGTGGGCGTTTTATTCGAGTTAATGCACAAAGGAATCGCCTCCTTTCGCCTGATTTATTAGACCTTTGCTGGGCTTTCAGCAATGCGGCGCGGTAAATGCGGCCCATTCGATATGCCGAGAGCTTTCTCGCGCATACAATGCGCGTGGGATTCCATTCGCATTGTACATGGCGCGTCTTCGGCGGCGATATATTCGTTTCGTCGGCGGAGGAACGCGCGGCTCGCCGTTTAATGAAACCAGTGGGACACGCAGATTCATCCGCGAAATTCGCTCGACGATAAACGCGTCCTCGATACCTGGCGATACAAGAGAAATGGCGCCGGCAGCTCGCAAATCGTTCCAACGATCCTATGGTTGCGGCAGTGTGACGCAATTATAGCGTTCGCGTTTTGCTTCCCGGTGGACTAGCGACTCTCCAGTGGTTTGAAATATTAACGAAATCAATAGGTGCAGGTGTATCTTGTATGTAACACACGACGTAAAAAAAACATAGCTTTGTTCCCTCTTTTTCCTCTCTCGTTCAATCAAAATCGTGCTTGACAGCATGTGGTCGTTACGCTCTCTTTTCTTTCTTTCTCATTTCTTGTCACAAACTCACACTTCATTAATATCTTGAATATGTGTCTTGCATTCTGCAGTACTATATTTTGTGACATATTTCGTTTAATATGTATCTAATCTAATAACAAGTGTTACAGTTGTATATGTATATATATTAGATACAAAAATATATTTACTAAATACAAGTGCGCCTATTATATACGTATATATGATATATGATATATGATATTCGATATATGATATATGATATACGATATATGATATATAATTATATATATTATATAAGTAACATGGAATATATATGTATTTAAAGATATACAGAAATATAGATTAGATATAATTAAAATATATTAGATAGAATAGACAGAATCTATTAGATAGAATAGATATATATATTAGATAGAATAGATAGAATATTTCGTTTATTAGATAGAATAAATTAGATATAATGTATTTAAGATAGATTAGATATAATTAGAATATATTAGATAGAATAGATAGAATCTATTAGATAGAATAGATATATATATATATATATTAGATAGAATAGATAGAATATATTAGATAGAATAGATTAGATATAATGTATTTAAGTAATGTATTTAAAGATATACAGAAATATGGATTAGATATGTATTTAAAGATATACAGAAATATAGAAGGTTAGATGTATGATATAACAAAGAAAATATGCCACAAAATATAATAGTGCAAAATACAAGATATGTAAACAGTACGTTACATTACAACAATTATTTTAATATAAAATTATAATTGTAATTCTAACATTATAATATGTACATATCTACAATGCCGCAAATAATTATAAACTCAAAGATAGTTTCCTTAGCATTTTCAAGGAGGATTTGTTAGATCGTTTCACCATGTATAGAATGTATAGAATTGTTTCTAAATGCAAAAAAAAAAAAAAAAAAAAAACGTACGAATAGTTAATTTGAAAAGTTCGCGGGAAGATTCAACGACAAATTTGCACATTTAATCGACAGATCTAAGAATATAGCAAGAGATTGCTCTCACGTTTGTGGTTACTGAGTGCATTTTTGAAAATTTACAATTCGAAACGCGACTCCAGTTAGTACTAATTAATCTGGAAGATTGAAACATATCGAAACATATCGAAGAAAATCGGCGATATTAGACTGAAAGAGACTCGCTGAAAGAGTTCATTGAAAGACAAAACGTCTGTCTCAAGTATGAAATACTACTCCACTATCTCAAGTGGATAAAATATTATTTGTTTGCAATTAAAACCGATGGGAAATTAAAAAGGGCTTGTTATAATAAAAAAACGTGATGAAATGAAATTTATTATAAGAAATTCTTTTCATTTATCATAAGAAAAGAAACAAAAGACATGGAGAGAAAAGTGTTAGGATCAGTGTAAATACTGGTAAATAGCCAGACTTTTCGCGTCATTATTTTTAACTTATGCCACGATTTACTCCCCTTGTCGTTAATCTGGTTCAATTATTTCTCCCCGCGTTTGTTTATACATCCGAGAGAAGCTGCGTGCTAATATCCTCGTATTAATGATTCGCGTTCCAAGCGGAGGTTAAACGATCTCGACTTCAGCGACGTTGCTGGGAAATATCGGTTTGTTAATTGATTGATTCGGGTCGTCGATTTCCCTTTAATTTAAACAATTAATTGCACGAATATCGCCTATATCAGGATAGAATTCGGCCGAAAGTTTCGTTTGACAAAAATTAAGCATCGAACGAACGGCAGATTTCTGCGTGTTTTATTTTCACGAAACGTTTCGTTTCGAGAATGTGCTCGATTATTTCTAGGCGATGGCGAGTATACTCGATGAAAAGTTTACCTTTAGCAAAATTAAGGACAAACATATAGATCAAGAATTTGTCAAGAATTAGTCCTGATTTGTCACTGTGTGATTATCGATTGTTCGGACCATTAACCTCTTCACATGCGAATTGAATGAATTATTCAACGAACGATGATAATTATTTTTCATTTCGACACCCGATGTCAACTTGACAAAGATAATTCTTTACACTCGTGTTGAAGAATGTCGCGGAGACACTTTTGTAAAAATTCGAAACAAACATTTCACAAGGAATATTTCTACGGCTCGCACTCTAACACTGAATAACATAATTATCTCGAGTAATTTTTGTTTTACAGTCGCGTGGCTGCACTAGAAGTAGTTTAAATCTGCGCTTTAGCTGAAGAAACGCATACAAGTATCGTTGTATGTCGAAGAATTAAAACAGTCTCACTAGAGAGAGAGAGAGAGAAAGAGACAATGATTCAATAGCAACGAGATGGAAAAATTTGTGTACGATTGGCATCTCAACCGGAACGAAAGAACTGCCAATCGAAACAAAAGTGACAAAAGAGCATAAATAACCTAAACCATTTGGCTTTCTTTTTTTTCTTTTTCTAAGCAATTTCGTTGCAACAGAAAAGAATCCCAAAGGTTTACATTTGACTGGCTCTCGTAGCTTGTTAGATCTCTACAGATCCTCCGCATTCCTCACGCGTAGACACTTTGGAAAATTACATGCGAACGTGCCATAAATCACAGTTAGTTTCAAGTGCGAGCAGTGTTAGCCTGCACAACAGCAATTGCCGTGTTGAAAACCAAGTTTCGATGGGCAGACGAAGATTTTCTCATAAGAGGACTCTGAAGAGTCAGTGTCTCAGCATTCGTCTGTCCAGTTCAGTCGGTCAAGTCGACTACTCGAACAGTCATTCATTATTCTAAGTGAAGCCGTCTGTTAGCTTATGCTAGTTATTCAGAATTAGTTGTTTCAGTTAGATAGAGGCAAGACAAGCTTTCCCAGTAAATAAATATTATCGTTAATATTTTTTTTATATTTTTATCAAACTCGCTTGGAGAAAGCGTTTCAACTTGCAATTAGACAACATAACAGTGAAAGTTGATTGTTTAAATCGGTGACACTTTGTACAATAATTAGACAATTTTGTGCAGGATCATATGTTTAAGGAAATTAAAATTAAAATTAGAAATTAAAAAAAAAATTAACGTTGATAGACTATACGTTGTACGTATTAAATAATAATTATCATTATACGATTGTCGAATTGTAATATTATTTGATAACGTTATATAGTTGCAATGTTAAGCATTGAAATTCTACATTTTTAAAGTCACCTGTAAAAACCTCGCGACTTGATTGATCATTATACTTCCGCTAACGCACGTTTATTTTACAGTTGTGCGATTATTCAGTGTCTGTTCTGCGGAAATTATGCGTTTAAAACGCTATTTTTCACTCTTTAATGGTTTCCCGATTCGGAGTTTACGTTTAATTTATACGAACACTGGCAAGCGGAAATGAAATCCCTCGCCCGCCCCGTATCGTTAGAAACAGAAGGAGGCACTGAACAGAATTATACAAATGTATGCAAATGCAGTTGTTAATTTGAAATTTAAAAAACGCTGCTTTATTCGGTGGAAGTTCAGCTGCGAACTTGAATTAATTGGCAATGTATAGTCATTTAGTAAATGAATAATTATCCGGTTAACACGTTCCGTGCCATGTGTACCACCGGTGGTACACGTTAAACTTG
>CAJDYZ010001966.1:0-16078 GCA_903986555.1 Heterotrigona itama
AATTCAGTCATTTAAATATTCCATATTCGTAGAAAACCAACTTCTTTTCCAGAGTCTATCTCGTAAAAAAAAATTTTTTCTTAATTGAATGCAAACTTACGTCTAATAAATATCACGCGATCATTTTCCGTGATTATGTGTTTCATAACGATCGTACAAACAACATTTTTATTCTTACTAATATGATTAGAAAAAAAATTGATCAAAGGTTTAACTTAATTAGCTCTTCGAAACTATAAAATAGCATAAGAAGAAAGATACCGAGATCAAATTTTTATCATGAAAGAAATAAAGAATATCAAATAATTTTAATAATAATTAAAAAAAAAAAAATTGAGCTCTGTCTGGCGTTAGTTCTTTGAAATAATAACACAAATAAAATGTTATACATGTAAGAATTTTGAGATAAAAATTATACGCAACATCTCATATTTTATTTTAAATATTATTTTAAGCGTGCAATTTAAATTAAAAAATAATATTTTATTCACATCGCAATAAAACGTAATTTGAATTTTAATAATTTGAAAAGTACGAATAAATGGCAAGTGTTTTTCACAATTTTTGATATAAATATGCACTGAACGTTTTCGAAAAAAAAATTGATGATTTCAAATTACACTCTTGCATAGGCGTGTAATGATAGATTTACCAGTTTCTAAATTTTTTACGATTTTAAAAATCAAAATCTTTAAAAATACGAACCAAATATTTATTTGTTTGTACCGCGAATTTCGTGGTGTGTAAAAATATTTCATAATAAATTTTCTCAGAAATCACACGTTTCTTTCACCGTATTTTTCTCTCTTTCAATAGTACACAAAAATAAATTTCTTACCACGCATTTTATTTTCACACCCTCTGACAAAAGTATGGGAAATCACCTTCTCGGCTGCACGTTTCATTTAATGGCAAAATTTCACTATTTTTCACTGCATACGAAATATCAATCAAGTAATTTTAAACTATTAAGCGTTAACGCAACACTTTATTTGCAATTGTTTTCAATTAATTTGTATTAATAAATTCAATTTTTTAATAGAACTGAGACTGTAAAAGAAAATTCCAAAGATTCTTAGATTATACCTAGATTATATCATGTATTATGAAATTTCAAGAAAGTAAAGTATTTGCAATATTATGATTAACAGAATATTTTATATCTCGAATTTGGCAAGAATTTTCAATTTTACTGCGCACACCTAATTGGTAATCAATATAATCTTTTTACAAGTGAATCGGGAACTTTTCTTCCACGTTATATCCATTAAAATTCTGTGACGTTGATATACAATCTTGAGTGATTTAAAAATTTCTACCCTGACCCAGATAACTGAGCGGTCAATAATACTACTCAATTTCATGCAACAGACTTACGTCTTAATGCGCATTTGACTTTTTAGATAAGTCATAAGTAACGATGTAAGTCGTACCAACCACTTGCGTTTAATAATATCGTCACGGTTAAACTAACACGAAAATACACTAGGAAATAAGTAACCAAGTACATTCTACATTTCACGGGACCAACACGATGCACGATAAGAGAGAAAATACTTGGGTTACAAGTTGGGTTTAAATATAAAAGTTGTGAGAAGAAAAATCGATATATCGCAAAATGTGAAACCTGCAATATATATATATCAAGAACGGGTACCATTTTCCAACTTTCACAAGTCTCGCTGAACGTGCGATCAAGTTGTGATCGAGTCATTATTTTCATAAATGGGAGTTGCTATGCGAAAAAAAAAATAATTTACAGGAACTTTATTTGCTTATTAAGACGATCGAGACGGCGTCGGTCCCTGCGGACCGACACCCTTGATGTTCGTTTGGCATGCGTCGGTCCCTCGGGACCGACGCTCACAATATTCATTTGACCGATGTTGGACATTTTACCTTTTTATTAATATAAAAAATACACGTTAAAAAAACTATAGTTTATATAACCATAAAAAGTACAAGTTCGGCTCCGTTCAAACGTGTTAAACAATAATATGTATTACAATGTGAAACAGTTATATTTACCACTTACATCCAGTCCATCAATAATGCGATCATTTCCTGTTTTTAACAACTACACGTAAACCTCAAACTACAATGAATTATTTACGCTAGATACGCTTGCTTGAATTCTCAAACTGAAAGAAATATAGTTAGATCAGATCAGCAGCACATCAATGTTTCCTCGTGGATCTACCAAAATTCCTGTTTCAAACTGTAATCTCGGGACATGTAGTCTCCATCGCAATTATTTACAATTTTTGTGTACAATATTCGTGTACAAACACATACATATGTTTGATGATAAGAATCATTTACAATTGTCGAACATCGTAAATATAGATAAAAGCATTACCGGATACGTGATCCATAGGCTTCTCCAATCCGTGCATGGTATAGGCCCAGCGATTGTTGTCGACCGGCGCAACGAGGAACATTCTTAACACGCAAAAGGTGTGTTCGCGGTGGAAACGATATTTCCCACGCACTCAACGCGTATCTTATACCGATCCTCCAACGAACACGAGTACGGTCGATCGCTCGTTGAATCGAAACGTCTCTTCCCCGGGGGAAACGTCAAGTTCGACGAATTACAGGGATTTATATTTGCAACTACGTTCCAGTCGCGATGGATTCTCGTTCGAAAGCCGCACTCGTACAGGTGCATTCACCTTTGGAAATTCACGCTATTGAGGAGAAAAAAATAATAGTGCTCGCTCTACGTTATGCGAGAATTGGCTTGCTAAAAGACGACACCGAAAAGCATGTTCAAATTAGCGAAGACGACTGAACGCGAGCACACCGGCGCTACAGACTGCAGAACTCTCTCTATCGTCTCTCTCTTTTCTACATGCCCCCCTCTCTTGCGCTCGCTTGAGATTACTATCACCTTCTCACACATTGGCTTCCATCTTTCTTTCTTTCTCTCTCTCTCTCACTCACTCACGGTCGAAACCAACGAGCCTTCCGTTTCTATGTGTCTCTACGTTCTTGCGTGGATTTATCTGAAGCTCTTTCATCCATTTGAAAGTAATCGTCTATCTTGCTCGAATATTCTATACAAAAATATTCATATATTTCCGAGGATTCTGCTCTTTTTCTTTTCGTTTTTTTCTTCGCCAAACGTCCTCGCGTTCGTTCTATTTCCGTCTCATTCGCTCGTACTCGAGCACCCGTTTCCTCTTTCTCGCTTGTTCCTTCGTACGCAGGTTAAGCTCCGTACGCACCGACAAGAAAGCCTGTACTCCACAAATTTTGGAAATCCACAATCCACGAAATATCGGAAATTTTCACATGTGCTACGATGCTACGAATTGTGACATATAATAGTCTCTTGTTTGATGTTTCGTACGACTGATAACACGAGATCGTCTCTACGTTGTGTAACTGCATATGTACCTTTACGATACGCTCGTGCCATCCTTCTCTCACGTTCACCAGCTCAGATGACATTTTTTTGCCTTTTTTATTTTGCGTCCCGTGCACTTTGACTGTCTACATCTCTTACCGTCGCTTACATTTCTTACGTTACACACATCTCTCTCAATTATCCTTTTATCCCACCATGTTTCTTTACCTTAACGATCTTCACACGATCTATTTTCTATGTTTTTCATGATACAAAACATTACAATTTCCTTTCTCTTTCTTCACAATGCATGCATGTACGCACACATGTTTTTTCATATTCCATCCTGCTCCCACTGGTTCGATCGCACAATTTCCATTCCCCTCAAGCATAGTATACACAACCGTAATCCCCCACCATTGGGTTGTATCTGCGTTCTTCTTCGTCTACCGACACGTTACACAGCTGCCCTCTCTCTGTTCAATCGTAAGTTCTCGATGTTTCTGTTCTTTTCGTTCCTGTGCCACGCCACGCTTGGTAACGTGGATTCTCCATCTTCGTTTCGTTAGCGCCATTCTCCCCGTTTTACGCGATCGCTCGTGTAGTCTCGCTGCTCCGTTCATTCGCTACGGGATCCCCACTATCAGGATAGGGTCACCTTATTCGGTTAAAGAAAAAAAAAAAACTTCTATCACTCGGTGAGCACGTGCTCGTTCGGACCTCTCACCCCGCGCCACCTACCGCTGCATGCCAGCTCACCAGCGCAGAGTGTTTCCAAGTTATCGCTGCCCGATTCTTCGACGCATGATTTTTTTTTTCTTTTTTTCTATTTTTCCTATTTACCAAACGCGTAATGCGCGTCGCTGTTTTTGAGAAACGCTAGAAATCTATATAATAATTGAAAACGTTTTGTAGATATATTGATTGATATCAATTGTCGGGGGACATTGAGTGTATATTTGAAAGCTTTGACACACGATACCTCGGTTGTTGCGTGACACCAAGCGGTTTTCACGTCGCGTAATTGTTTACAGATTTCTACTTTATCTTCGAATGTGACACGGAATTAAATTGTGTAAAATGCTTTCGACTTGAATTGGAAAAATTGAAGTACTAACTAATCTAGGTCGAGTGTATTTCTTTGAATTGCAAATCTCTAGAATATTTCTGGTAAGAAATTATTCCACTGCTGCCTATAATAACAAGATATAATAACAAGATATAATCACAAAATCAATTTACTATTCTTTACCGTTTCCTTCATTTTCCATATTTAATAACAGAACTGTTGTTAACAGCAGTCAGAGTGATCGCTTCGTGAATATGCTTTTGATTGCCACTAGTTTTAACTAGTTGGAGTCGTTATTTCAAAAAGAACCTCTCTGGTTTCGGTGGAAAATTTACTGAAACATCTGTATGTACGAGAGATTGAAAACAAAAGTTCAGGATTTCTCTGGTTGAACCCGGATTAAGCACAAAGCTAGATTTTTCCATCTTTGTTCAAGGGGTCCTTTTATTTTTTTTCGGACTACCCTTCGAGTCCTTTATCTCTGTACAGGTAAGACACCCTTCCAACTGTTCAGTACTTTTCCACTGCTTTCACTCTGTCATTTCTGTACTGCGCAGTGTCGATATTTACACATGTATATGTAAGGGAACAAAATGGAAGTAGAGAAATGCGCAAGCTCGACACTAGATCGATGTAGGATGCAACAGTTACAACCGATAAATAATTTTTATTTGATATAATCAATGCTTTTATTACATTTTGTTCTACATCGTGGAATATAGCTTCGTATCACGAAAATTCAATATTCATTCTACAACAATGAAATATGGTCTTTAGTCTCGTTACGTTTCCTCTCTTATACGAAATTTTATTTTATTGAATATTTTTCCAAATACATTTATTTGAATATGTGCCATATCTAAATAATAATTTAAATACAATATTATATTTTATATATTTCATACATGGAATGTCCGATTTTTAATGGTAACTTTAAATGAACATAATATATTCGTTTAAATTTTATTAATCGAAATGAAAGACGTATATATGTTTCAAATTCATTTATTTAATTATATCAATTAATTGAATTCTTCTTCTGGTTTCTTAATATAGTAAAATGTTTTTTTATCACTCTATTTTTATAAGAGTTTGGAATTTTGAAATTGATAAATTCTTTAGGCATTTCCAACAGTAAAAATGACAATCAAAAAGAAATGTTGCATATAACAAATGATAGTTGAAAGACTATCCAATTTACTAATAAAAAGCTTAAAATATATAACAATTACATTAAATGTATAACATGTTATATAATATTATAATATTTAATACCTTAATAATTTAAATTATTAAGTATCAATTATTTTTATGCTCTAATATTTTATTCAATAAATTAACTTCAAGGTTTCTTCCTTTTATAACTTGTCCTTTAGAATTTTAAAATGTGTCATTTATTTTATGAACGTAAAAATAAATTTTATTTCTTTCCATATATTTTGTGTACATGACAATATAATAATATACGTTGATAATTTATAACAGAGCATAAGAACACATTTCTCATTTTTTTTTCTTTTTTTATTTTTTAAGTAACTCAAATCAAAAATAAGCAGCGTGTTATTGGATCAACGTAACTATGAAATAAGCACAGTTATAAATAAAAGAGTATTGAATCAATTAGAACTGAACTCAAGAGTATGGGTCACGAACAAGTCCACCAATTGATTATAGCAATAACGTTCAATTAAGAAAATTGACAAATTTATAGTGTTATTAATCAAGAAGATTTCTAATTAAATGAGGAAACGATTGGTTTAATAGAAACTCACATATTAACCATAATTTCATTTTGCAAAATAATATTCTACAGTAAAACAGGACTATTTCATTTTGAAAATATTCAAAATGTTGAATCGTATAAATGAAATATTCAACTATTATTGAGCATTTTATGATTCTTGAAAATTTATGTTTTACATTTTTAATTTACGTTACCATATTGTTACCATATTGTTACGTTACCATTATGTTTTGTAGAACAAGGCAAGGTTTTGCAGCAAGGCTATTTTATTATGATAATATTCTCATCTCATATTTAATGTTCAACAGTAAGAATATGCTTGAAGATATGCAAGTGAAGATTACAATTTTCGCGTCTATTCGTGAGATTGTTATATGAATTTATTTCTCTTCGCCCCTTCGTCTTTGAGATAACTTGTTCAAACAAAGTCGAAACAAAACGAATGAATTTATCAAATGCAAAGATGAATATTACGATGGATTTTAAATGAAAATTACACTTATTGTTGGTTAAAAAGTTTATCAATTAAATTTAAAAAATATATGCTATTCTAAATTTAAAAATATATTTTAACGAAAATATTCAACATTTTAATATTTGATGTGAAAACTAACTCACTCTAAAAATAATGTGATTTTTAACGCATACTGTACGTGATAGCAAACGCAAATATTTTTTAAAAGAAACAAAAAAAACGTGTTAAAATATTACGTAACTCTAATAATCCAACAAACCTTGAAGTTAAAAATTAAATTTTACGATATTTCTAATTAGCATTTGTCACATGAAAAAAAGGAATTATTTAATCACGAAGCTCTCTCTTTTGTTTTATTGCTCTTGCAAATTATATAATTTCCAATATCAATTTCTAACGACCACGATTTATTCTGTAATGTTTACGCTTAATATTTCAAAAACTTAATTATACTGTTAATTGCAACACTTATAAATTGGGAATACACGAATATGAATTGCATGAAATCAGCATGTGCTTTGGACTATTAAAATTTGATTAGAAAATAAAAAAAATCATGTTATTAATCGCTTAACTTTTCGCAATCCTTTTGCAGAATTGAAATTTGAAATTTATCTTTTATTTATTTATTTATTGATTTTTCTGTTATCTGTCATTTATTCTTGTTGATAAAAAAAATTGTGCCATTTCGTTTTTAAGATAATGCAATTGTTTTTATTACATTATTACTTTATCGTATCATCTTTTTAAAGAATTCAATGTTTAAATCTACAAAGAATTTTCAATCGAAATTTTGAATCGCACTGAATGTATTTATCGCTGAATATATTCTGTTAATTTATTCTGTTCAACGAAAGCAATACCAGAACAGAAATCCTGCATATTTTCCGTTCAAATAATCTAACTAACATTTAATCCTGATAAAAAAAAAAAAAGAAAACTACAGCGATAACAAGATTACTCGCTAAAATACGTGGATTACGTAGCCTGCCTTATAGATATAAAATTTTCCACTTCGATTCGCTGCTCTTTGCCACAGAACTACAAGAAAAGAATAAATCAATCTTCGTTCCTTGAGTTTCACTCGGAATAACTTAGATAATGAAAGTACGGATCTTCTTATCTGATTTTTCAATTATCATTTAAATTTTCCTACACTTTTTTTTAATTACGCACTTACAATCTTAAAAAAAAAATGAAAAACGAAAATTTTGTATTATATTTTCCTTTTTTATAATTACTGAAAAGATACAGGTATCTTCGTCGAAATTTATATTGATTTTTATTTAGACAAAAATCTATTTGTTTTAATTATTATCGTTTCGAATAATTAAACTAATTAGTTAATGCTAGTGATCAAGGTTTCAATAATATTGGACTTCGTGTTCAAAACATCATAATGATGGAAAGCTATTTTTTATTAGCAACGTGCACATTTGCCTTTTCACAACATTGTTAAGCGTGACATTTAACCTTCTGATCCTGACGTCAAAACAGCTTTATCAAATGCTCGACGTCGCAGTATTGATTAGAAGTTCGTAGCAAGTGCAGACACAGCTTGATGTTCCAGAAACTCTGACCTCGCGAATCATCTCAAACACAGTTAAGATTTCAATTCACTGTGTCGGAATAACAAACTAAAGGCCAAATATCGATAGTGAAATTTAAAATGTATACGCTTCAGGAGCTTTGTAAATGTGTGCAGAAAAATATGTATTGAATATATTAATTTCAATATTATCATCAAGACTGGAAAGATATATTATGGAAAATAATTTCCAGATGATGTAAGCTACGTTAGTTATCGATAATGAAACATTTCGTAATAGTGAGATATTTATAATGCATATTTTTCAGATTCTTTGTAAACACGCGCAAAAAAAACATACATTATTATTGAATGCTTTTTATATCATTATCAAGACTAGAAATAATTTTTAAATAATAATGGAAATTAGTGGAAAATTTCAAATCTGTATTTCAATATGTTTAAATTCACTGAGTAATGTGTTGCGATCATATGATAATAGAAATGTATTTCGAATTTTTTTTAATTAGAAATATTTGAACATGTTTGTCGACAAAATTACAATTGTTTTGATTTTATTGTGACAGACGCAGTAAACTACTAAACTTATTCATATATATATATATATATAAATACACATGTTTACTTTTTAAACAATTCTTTCAAAATACTCTGCAATAATACTACGTATAAATAAAAATTAATAAAAAAAAAAAACAAGTTACTGACAACTAACCAATAAGCTATATTTTATCATCTAGTAAGTATCTAGTTATGACAACCTTATTTTATCATCTAGTGAGACTCTAGTTGGCCAACCTTTTCAATATACACCGTTCCTAAAATTACACATAGTGACATTTGTTTATATCAATAAACAAAGATGATTTATCAATTATTATCGACATCGATTGAATGACTCCAATTTATTAGCACAAAATCGAATTTTACAGCTCGTTTTCTGTTTCTTAGTGATTTTCTTAGAGTGTTTCTCCAGTCAAAACAACGCTGTTCTTTGAATACATACACGTTTCAAATATTCAAACGTCATATTACTTGTAGAGTTTGTATTAAAATTACATTGAAATTATCTAAAAATTAGACACCATTTGGACTTATCACGTATAAACATGACGCGGTCTTGCACTTTCAATGTGAATCATTTTTCCAATTGCTCCAATGGCGAGTAACTGCAAGTACATACGGACTTACCCAAATACGACTTCTTGAAACGTTCGACTCGCAAGTTCTCATACAGAAAGGTGAACACATCCACGCCCATTTTTCTTCGTTGTTCGAAAATCCGGATGCTCGGGCTGCCTGGAGCCCCGCGCCGAACTTTTTTGAAAAATTAGCGGAACAACGACGAAACTACTTTTCCGCACGATCGATAACGCTTTTTCCCCGGACGCGAGACGAAAATGTTCGTGTTGTCACTGCGTAACAGTAGGCCAATTGCCGGGCTGGCTATTGAAAACGATCGATCGAAAATGACCGATTGAAAACGGCGAGAACGTCAATTTTGAATAAATAAATGATCAAACGAACGCTCGCAAATTGGACGTGTACTTCCTGTACGATCGACTACCCGAATTCGACTCCCTGTGAGATTCTCCCTTCCCCCACTCCGCCAGAGTGTCATCGCGTAGGGCGCATGCGCCTGTCCCTATGGTCCCTGTGCCGGCGTCCATGCGTACCAACAATGAAACGTTTTCATTGGAGACAACGATTCGATTCGATTTCTCGTTCCTCGTTTCGCGGTCGGTCAATTATACAAAGCCCGCGAAATCTATCCCTCGAGATTCAAATGATTCACTCTATCCCTCGAATTCAAATACGAACGGAGTTCAGGGGAAATGAAACTTTTCGAAATTTTCTAGAAATCCACGGTCTGGTCATTGAATTGTATTAATTATTACGACGAATTAGATTTTTATTATGAATTATGAATCAATTATTGATTTATAGTAAATTTCTATTTTTTTTTTTTTTTTTTTAATATAGTTGCAACTAACGATAGGACGCGCTCCGACATATTTCGAATTCAGTTATTGTTAATAACAAAAACAAATAACGTAGATTTTTTATTGAGAATACTTAAACAAATACTCCAAATTCATTTCGAGTGCGGAAATTTTTTTTATTCTTTTCAAATATTTCAAGTTTCCTTGTATTAATGATGATTTTGAAATGAACTTTGAAATCTCGTGTTTCGTAGTATAGAATTTAGAAGCTTGAAATGAAATTTTACAAATCCGTGACATATTTCGAATTTAGTAATATTAATGATAAAAAAGACATTGCAGATTTTTATTGAATTAAAAATATAGAAAAAATCGACTGTTTTCCTCTGAATTTATTTGAATCGTGAAAACTCTTTAATTCTCTTTCATTTCTTTCAAATAATTTTTCGATTCGAGATTGTTTCGAACACTCGAAAATATGGATTTTCATAAAATTACGTAATCTACCAACAGTTCGAACGAAAACGAACACGGTTGTTTTAGCTGTTTCACTTGCGTTCGCAGCGTGTCATGAAAACCGGTAAAAACCAAACAGTGCGGAACGAAATAGCAAATTTAGCCGTTTCTCTCGGAGAGTAGGGAGAACGGGACGAAGAAAACCGAGGAAGATCGTACGGAATGATTATCCGTCACGCGTGTATCACGTGCTCGCTCGACCGGCCGGCATCTTTACCGTTTCTTGCCTTTGCATTCAAGATTGAATTTCTTTTGTGTCCGAACCAACATTTTCAAAGCTGAAATACCACCTTTCATGGATAAGTAAAATCGTTTAAATAAAACTACGCGAAACGCGTCCAATTTTATTTCGAATAAAATACAAAAAATAATTTGTTAATTCATTACTATTAAATATAGTCGATATTTAATTCAATTATTTTAAAAAAAACGTAACTTTATTTAATGCGAGAGTCGAGTAATTTTTTACTCGAGTAGTTCTTAAATTATTCAAATAAAATGAGAAGTAATCTGAAATCTGCATTAGTGTCGTTAATTAATATATAAAGATCAGTTTTTGAGAAATTATTTGCACAAAGATATATTCGACTAGGAAATAAAAAGATTAAGTAAAGCTATTTCGTTTGATAGCTAAATAATGAAATAATCTGTTGGAGAATCGTTTTTACATTCAAATGAACTAATTCATAATTATTTCAAATAACTTCTAAGTAAATAAAATAATAACTTCTTAAGTAAATAAAATAATATATTGTCTAATTTATCATCCTTATGTATTATTTAAATAATAAGCTTGATTTTTAGCAATTTAAAAAAATATGCCTTCCAAAATTACAACAATCTTTCGTGAAGTGATTTATATTTCTTTTCGCCTAAGTGTAAATTTCATTTATCACGTTGGTATGGTGTCAAGGTTATAACGTAATATTTTAGTAATTTAAAAAATATCGTGAATATTCTGAGAGTTGACTTATATTTTGCCATTTTAGTGTGAATTTAATTTTTTTCACGATGGTGTCATTACGTCAGAGTCATATTTCATACTATTATCGTTTGATATTTAATTTTTGTAAATATTATACCTAATCTTGTAAATTGGAATTTTAAAATTGTATAAATCTCAAAAGTTTCAAGTCCTTTCACTATCAAACATTTAAAATTTCAAACCGGTTTCAAGATTATTTTTCCACTGACTGAATAATTTCATAAAGTTTCGAAATTACGTGAAAATAGATTTGTAATTGAATCATTCAAAACTCAACAGATTAATTTTGATTTTACACGTAAGAAAACCAATTAATTTTTAGAAATTTATTTATCGCAAAAAAATAGTAATAATTACATTAGCAATTATTATTATTTGTTAGTAACAATAATGTTTATTTACAGTCATATAACAATAATCGCCAGCATTATTCTAAAATTTTACTTTGTTTTAGTTTTTATTATTTTACTCTGTTTTATATTATTTTTTTATCATTTTCACTGTGAAGTTGATCAGTATAATTTTCAAGTGACTCAATTAGTTCTACGACACATCTCTACACTATAAATTTATACACGGTCTTCCATTTACTGTTAAAATTAGTTAGAAAAACACTCAAGAATGTATGACAGAGACGATCATATCTTTTCAATGAATGACAAAATTCTTACGTATCGAGCGAGTCCTATCGACGTTTTCATTTAAGAACATTATATAAAGTGCACTGCGTATAGCCACTTCGCAAGGTCAAATGATGGCCGTATCATAGATCGAGTTCAAAAGGAACTTCAACAGATATAACCGCGATTAGTCAATCAAGTGAATTCATCACTCCGTCGCAAGATGTTTTCCGTCCGTTTTTACGTTGTAAAACTGACACGTGACAGAATTTTACAAACAGCTCAGACAGTTTTATTATTGCTACATTCGCCACAACTAACCGACATTGTATAATGCCACTATCATTTCCGATTTTCGACCTATTACGCAAGCCATATATATATAAGCTTGTAAAATTGAAATGTTGAAAGAAATCAGGTTATTTTTAATCAATATGACAAAAAGTACAGCAAAAAAAAAAAAAAAAAAAAGGAATAAAAGATCGTTTGACTTTAATCTATTTTCGTGTAAATTTTTTTTAGGAGATAATTTATCATTTCAAAGTTAACGAGGCTCTCTCATTAAAAAAAAAATAGTTTTATCGCATTATATTTAGGCGGGTTCGTTACGATGCCACTTGATATGAATAATCGTGACAGAAATAAACTATATAAGTTGGATAAGTTGACATTACATCTGGAAGTAATCGAATTACTTCGGGAAACTACATGTTTAAACATTTCGCAACAAATACCGTAACCTACACGTATGTATGTATAGATGCTCATCGTCTAGGTTGCCTTACTTCCAAGTTATTTTTAGTAACGAGAACAGTTTAAACTTCGCTATTTTAACGATTTATTTCGGCGACGAAAACGAGAATTGTCATGTATCAAATACGTTTATTATTTAGATAACAATTTTAGATGAAAATCGCACGATTACTCAAATTATCGTGACATTGCTGCAAGAGTCGATAATTTTGACATAACTCTATCATTCTTTTCATTCTTAACGTTATCGTAAAATAATCAACACCATGTGATTTAAATCACATTGTTAATTCATAGTTGTATCATCAGTAAACAATCGTCGTTAAAACGAATCAATAATGAAATCCCCTCGTTGCTAACTTGACAAGAACGTCAAAATATTTTTTATTAATGTTCTTCAAACATTGTGTTCTCGTTTGTCTCCATTCCTTCCTTTCTCTCACCAAGGTTCTTAAAATATTGTGCAATTCAATTATGGTTTCATGTAAATTGTGCTTTGCAATTTCACCGAAATTTATCTCGTTTCCTTATAAACCCATAACCAAAGTCACAGAAATTTAAATTTTTCGAACCACTGCTTGATCTAGGGATTTTTAATTTCATTTGATTACCCCAAATCTCTATCAGAGAAAAATATAAAGCGCAAAATGAAACTGTAGTGATATAATTGAACAATAGAATTATTACAATGTGGTACATATAACATATTAATGTTCATAAAATGTCTAATCTAGTCCGTCTTTTCGAAAATTATTCTGTTGCATAACAACGTGCACAGAAAAGTGTCACGAATGCGTCACCTATTATTTACAGGACAGAACTGAGCACGAGTTCTACTCGTTCGATAAAAACGAATATTATGTATATTTTCAGCGGGAATATTCGATTTGAACGCGAAAGCGCATATCTGAACGTGAAAACGCGTGAAAGTTCCACTTTCTAAGTTACTAAATCCCAGACAGGGAAATAACCGAAGGGAGATAATCAAGTTACGGAAAAAGTTTTACGAAAATCAAAATTACTGTGGATCCTTCTATAATTTTCTTTTCTTTTTTTTTTTTTTTTTTTGGTTACACTTTCGAAGATGAAATATTACTTTTTAACACAAAAATTAAACAATTAATATTTCAAGCTTAAACTACGTATCTAATTTTTACTTTTTCTAATAAACTCTTAGTTGTCTCTTATTATATTAAATTTTTCATTTCAATAATCATTTTGTTTTATTATCTTAATCATCTTCTTTTCAAAGATTCGTTCGTAACGAGAAAAGCATGAAAATAAAATATCACTCGTGCTTGATTCAATGATTTAGTTATTAACTTTCAATACATTATATATTTGTGTATTTTCTATGTATTCTGCATATTCTCTACTTTTTTTTCGCATTCTTGGATTCTTGAATTTCCCACAAAGAATTTGCAATCTACGATTTACAGTAATTACAGTTAACAATAGAATTCGGACTCGAGTGACGCGCGACGATGGAAACAAAACGAAGCAACAAAAGCAGAAACGTGATTAGAAAACGTGATTTCTCGAACGTCTGTCTCGTCTAACAGTTTCGGCTCCAATTGTGATTCACTCGATGGTGACACGTCTTCTGTTCTGTGTGATAGTGAACTTCAATTGACTTTGAGACACTCATGTGTTATTCATAATTGTTTGTACTCTGATATTAAACTAACGTAAATCTTCGTTTCAGCCAATGTTACAAAGTTCTCTTTTGTGCGAATAATTTCGTTTGTAAATTAATACAGGTAATTGTACGATATTATTTGTATTTCATCGTGAAAGACTAAATTTCAGATCAACTCCGAATTGTTGCGAATTTTTTTAATTTCATTCGTTCAGAAACGTAATCATTCAACTCGTGAAAATATATACGTAATTTACAAAATATGAAATATAAATAAATAAAATATTAAATGTAAGCTCGACGAGTGTGACTTGTCAAAAAAAGAAAGTCTTAAAAATCAAATAACTATATGTTCCAACGAGAGGTGTAGAAAATTGCTTTTTTTAATGGACTCCACTTTTTCCACTTTTTAATTTACGAAGTATAATCGGTGTGGAATCTAAACGATTCAAATAATGTTTCTATCGTAATGTGGAATTTCGTATAATCAATTGTATTAGTGTCGTCCTGCTGAAGAGTAACATGGAAGATATTATCATTGTTTAATATCTCATTATCAACGTCTCCCACTTCTTATTTGTCTTTTTAAAAATAACTCAAATCTGGGTCACCTGTTACGACCACTGCAAAATTTATATTTGCATTCTCAGTGTCGCGCATAAGTTGCTTAGCACAAAATTCTAATTCAAAGGTTCTATTTCAAAGATAATTTTCCTGTCAAATTTCCAACAATACATCTCGGATAATGCATAGTTATCTACCACTGTATATATATGCATACATTTGTTTAAAAAAATAATTTTTCCGTATCTCGAATTAAAGAATAAATTTTCTCTCGCAAACTCGAGATTTCTTACATAAAAACATTAAGAAATAAGGACAAAAAGAAAAGAAAATAGAGATTAAAATTAAAGACGCAATTTGTCATATTTTCTACTCGAAATAATATACGCAATGCAGATTTTTGTGTAAATTCACAACCTAGGTAGAAAATTAATTTAAAAATGTTATACACAAGAAATTAATTTAAAAATATAATAGTACATTTACACTCCGTATTGTATACGTTCTGTTTAATTTTCTACTCTCAAATTTCCTACAGACGTATAAAAATTTACTGTCTAATTGACCTCGTGGCTAACGTTAGACACGAAGATTTAACAAACATATCGATTACAAATATGCGACAGCTCGCAAAAAAAATCAAAACTACCAGAAAATATTGATAGATCGAATGGAAATGAAAGAAGATCAACGTCTTCTAATCTTACGTAACACTTACGATGGTAAACAGTGGAACGACGATGATAAACCGAACGTAGGAAACTAGGTTGGATTTTACAAAGTAAGAAAGAAAAAAGAAAAAGCGCGCGAACTGTTCGACCGATCACGAATCAACTGAACCGAAATAGAGAGAGAGAGAGAGAGAGAGA
>CAJDYZ010001974.1:0-11892 GCA_903986555.1 Heterotrigona itama
TATATATATATATATATATGTCAATTCAATTCGCATATATATGTCAATTTTTCAAATTCCTTCTGTCAATATATCATATCGATTTTATTATTACATTTTTCATTACATTTATTGTTACATTATTCTCCACAATGCGGAATTCGCAATTAATGCTAAATTTTGTTCTTAAATGTCACCTAATACTGTTTAACGAGCCTGAAATTTCATGAAATGCCGATATGTGGAGTAAAATTTACTTTTAACCATTCAATATTTTCCACATTCATTATTTCAATTATGTCACATTCATTATGTCAAACATATTGATTTTATGGCCTAATAATATTCTATTCATCACGGGGTTCACAATGAACACCATTTCTTTTTACATAAATATCATATACCACTATCTGTTGCGCCTGAAATATTACGCAGTACAGCATCGTGGAATGTTGTATACATATATCAATTCAAAATATTCCACATACATTCTGCAAATGTAGCCAACCGATTTTGTTGTCTAATATATTTCTACACGTAGCAGTGTTTGCAATGGAGACCTTATTTTTTGTTCGCCAATAGCATCCAATATTATTTAACTGGATCGATAGTTTACAGATTACCGGTAAGTGGTATGAGGCTTACACATGACTATTCAAAATTTCCCCTATTCATTCTGTCAAAATATCATATGGACTAGATGGTACTATATTATTATATTATATTATGGTACTATATTATGCTCATCGCGGGTTTTGCAATGAACACACTGTCTCTCTACGTAAATATAGTCTAACATTACTTATTGAGTCTGAAATGAAACCCATATCCGGTACGCAAAATGAATTACACATATGACCATCCAAAATTTACTGGTTTCACAAAGACCACCATTTCTTGGTACAAAATATAATCTAATGCAATCTGTACCGCCTAAATCGTTATGGCGTACAGCAACGTGGATTGTAGTTTTCATATCTGAATTCAAAATTTTCCATACCGTCAATAAACCATGTCGATTATATAGCCTTAGATTAATCTACGCACTGCGGGATTAGCAATGAATGCCATTGTTTTGTTCGTAATTATCATCTCGTGATATCTATCGCGCGTGAAATATTACGGAGTACAGCAACGTGGAATGTTGTTTACAATTGTCAATATATAACTTCCCACTTCGAATAGGTCGACATATCATATTGATTTTATTTTCTATGTGAACACCTATGAGTGCCGGAGAACCGTAAAATTTCAGAGTCGGTAAAAAAAGTTAAATGATATAGAAATGTATGTTAATTGTGCACACCGCGATACCAAAAATAATATAAGACAGTCAGATCGATATACATTGGGAGAATGAAGGTCGATGACATTGATTCGTTATATGAAAGTACCTATCAGGGCTGGAGGACAGTTATACTCCAAGGTTGATAAATAAAGTTACATCATATATATGTAGAGAAGAATGGTGTTCATTGTGATCACCGTGAAGCGTAGAAAATGTAAGACGAGCAGGTCGACATGATACATTGACGGAATGAGCCTCGGAAATTTTCGTCACGTTTCAGAACAGTGCCAGAGGACCATAAGGTCTCAGGGTCTATAAGTAAAACTTGATGTCATTTATCAAGAAAATAATGAAATTCAGTGTAATCCCCGCGATGCGTAGAAAAATATATGACCATCAGATTGATATTAAATATGGAAAGAATTTACTTCGAAAATTTTGATTTGATATATGAAAACACTTATCAGTGCTGAGGGATCCTAATATTACAAGGCCGATAAATAATGTTAGATTATATATAGAGAGAGCGTTTGGGTTCATTGTGAAACCCGCGGTGCGCAAAATAATGTAAAACCATGAAACCGGTATGATATAATGGCAGAATGAAAGGCGAAAATATTGATTTATCATATGTAAACAACTCTCAATGCCGAAAAGCCGTCATAATTCAAGGTCAATGAATAAATTTAGATCATAATGATGTTGACAAGAATCGTGTTCAGTGTGATACACGCGATGCGTAGAATAATATAAGATCATCAGGTCGATACAATGTGTGGACAGACTGAATGTCGAAAATTTTGATACGTTATATGTAAGCCCCTGCCAGTGCCACAGAATAGTAATAAATTGGGGTCAATGAATACGATTAGATGGTAATTATGTAGAAATGCATAGTGTGCATTGTGACGTAGGCGAAGAGTAGAATAACAAATTATCAGATCGATATGATATAGCGACATATTGAATACTTTGATGCGTCATATAAGAGCACCAATCAATGAAGGAGGACCATAATATTCCAGGGACTATAAATAAAATTAGATGATATTTATATAGAAAATAATTGTGCTCATTGTGATTTCCGCGATACGTAGTGTAATACAATATCATTAGCTTGGTATGACGAATATACACATTGACGGATGGAATTTTGAAGCAATTGGTGTGTCATATGTAATTATCCATCACAGCCGGAAGACCATAATCATTCAGGCTAAATAAAGTCAGATGATATTTATATAGAAAAGAATGGTATTCAAAGTGACCTCCACGATGCATAGAATAATATACGACCATCAGATCAATTTGATATACTGACAGAATGAATGTCAAAATTTCTGAAAACTCATATGTAAGCACTTATAAGTCCCGGATGACCATAGTACATCAGGGTGGAAAAATTACTTTAGATGATATTTATATAGAAAATAAATGTTTTCATTGTGTTTCCCGTGTTGCGTCGAATGATATAGGACAATCAGATCGATATGAAGCTTTGACAGAATGAATAGCGTCAGTGAAAAACGGCCGTAACGTTACTGGGGCGACGAATAGAATTAGATTGTGTATGTAGTGTAAAGTTGTGTTCATTGTCAAAGTTGTGAGCCTCGCGATGCCTAGAATTATATAAGACTATCAGATCGTTATGATATATTGACCGAATGGAAGTCGAAAATTCTGATTCTGTTTATTTAAGGCCCTATCAGCGCTGGAGGACAGTAATATTTCAGTGATAATTAAAGTTGAACGTTACTCATGTGGAAAGAATGGTGAACATTGTGATACCCGCGAAGGTTAGTAGATTATAAGACCATCTGATCGATGTGATAAATAGACAGAATCGATGTAGAAATTACTGAATCGATATATTTAAGCACCTGCTATAGCTGAACGACCATAATATCTCAGGTTCGATAAATAAATTTAGATGATACTTATTTAGAAAGGGATTGGTGTTCGTTGTGATCCCAGGTATGAGTTGAATAATATAAAATAATCAGGTAGATAAGATGTGCAGACAGAATGCATGTCGAAAATTTTGATCCTTCAAATTAGTGCACGTATCCGTGCCAGTACCGTAACAATTCAGGGTCGATAAATTAAGTAAGATGATTTTTATGGAGTAAAGGGTGGTGTAATCCCCGCGATGCGTATAATAGTAAGACCATAGAAATATTTGATATAATGACAGAATGAATGTCGAAAATTTTGATTCGTCATGTGTAAGCACCTGTAAGTGCTGGAGGACCGTAATATTTCAGGATAATTAAATTCAGAAGATATTTACGTAGAATCGAATGGTGTTCATTGTGACACCAGTTGCGTTGAATAATTTAAGATCATCAGATCGATATGGTATATCAAAGGAATAATGTCGAAAACATCGATTAGTCATATGTAATCACTTATCAGTGCCGTAGTACTTCGGAATCGATAAATAAAATTCGAAGACATTTATGTAGAAACCAATGATGTACATTGTGACACCATCGATGTGTATAATAACAGATGACCATCAGATAGATGTGATATATTATTACTCTTATGTACCTTTCATTGCAGGATGACGGTAATAATTCATGATCGATAAATAAAATTAGATGATATTTACGTAGAAACGAATTGTGTTCATTGTGACACCCGCGATGCGTGGAATAATATAAAATCATCTGGTCGATATTACTAACATATGAATGTACGATACTAACAGTATGAATGTACGATACTAACATATGAATGTACGATACTAACAGTATGAATGTCCAAAATTTTGATTCGCCATATGTAAGCCACTATCATTGCCGGAAGACCGTAATATTTCAGGGTTGATTAATAAAATTATGTGATATGTATATTGAAAAGAATGGTATTCGTTGTGAAACGTGATGATTAGAATAATATAAGATTATTAGATAGATATGATATAATGACAGATATAATGTCGAAAATTTTGAATAGACATATATAAGCAGGAAAATCTTAATGCTTCAGGGTCGATAAATAAAGCTAGATGATATTTTTGAAGGAAAGAATTGTCTTCATTGTGAGCCCTGCAGTGCTTAAAATAATATATCAAAAGACAGAAATGGCATACTGACAGACTGAATGCCGAAATTTTGATTCGGGATATGCAAACAAAGGCGGAGGACCGTTAGATTCCAGCGTCGATAAATAAAATTAGATGAAGTTCATTTAGAAATGAATGGTGTACATTGCGAATTGCGCGATGCGTAGGGAAATAAAGAAGTATCAGGTAAAAATGAGTTTGTCAGAAAGAATTTCAGAAATTTTGATTCGTTATATACAAGCACCTACAATTGCCGGCGGAACATAATATTTCAATGTCGATAAATAAAACATGAAGATATTTAGGCAGATAGGAATGTTGTTCGTTTTGTACCCCGCAATATTCGTAATAATATAAGACCATCAAGTCGATATGGTAGAGAATTGATTTCGAGAGTTTTGATACGTTAAACGTTAGCAACCGTCAGTTACGGAGGACCGTAATATTTCATGGTAGTAAATAAATTTAGATGATATTAATGTAGAAAATATCGCTGTTCAGTATGATCCCCGCGATGCGAATAATTACAGTAGACCATCGTATCGATATGTTACATTGACAGAATGAGCGTCGCAATTTTTGATTCGGCATATCTATGCACCTACCATTGCGAGACCAGTGCGTAGAATAATATAAGACAATAAAATTGATATGGTGTACTGACAGAATAAATTTGACTAAATAAATTTGAATAAAACTGACAGTCGAAAATTTTGAATTAGTATATGAAAACAATATTCCACATTGATGTACTCTGTAATATTTTGGGTAGGATAGATATTATTGGATGTCATTTATGTGCAAAGAAATTGTGAACTCCACGAAGCGTAGAATAATACAAGAACGTAAAACAAATACGGTGTACTGGCAGATAGTGAAGAGTTTTAAAGGCACATATGGAGAGTTCGTATCGCGTTCTGTAACATTGTCAAGTTGCAGGTCCCACAAATGATATCAGATGATGTTTATGTAAACAAAATCTTGTTCATTGTGAACACAGCGAGGTGTAGAATTGTATAAGACTTTAATGACGATATGATATATAGACAGAATGAAAGACGAATACTTGTATTGTCACATTCAAACTTCATTCCTCGCATCGGAATACCGAAAATTCAAGCACGATAAGCAATGATAGATGGATTTCTTATACAAAAAATGGTGTTCATAGTTAACCCCGCAATGCGTAGAATTATACAAGATATTAAAAACGATATAATATATCGGCAGAATGGATGTGAAGAATTTTGAGTAGTAATCCGAAATATTCAGGCACGATAAATAATATTGATGTTGTGTACAAATAAATGGTGGATATTGTGAATTCCGTAAAGTTTACAATATTAATAGGACATAAAACAAACATTATATATTGGGAGACTCAATGTGGAAAGTTTAGAATGGTCATACGTTAACCTCAGTCAACGTACAGGAAATCCGTAATATTTCACACTCATTAAATAATATTAGATGAATTTTTAAACAAAAAAATTGCGTTCGGTGCGAATTCCGCAATGCGCAGAATAATATAAGACAATAAAATCGTTATGATATATTGACAGAACGAATGTGGAAATTTTTTAATTGAAATATATAAACAACACTTCACCTTATGAACACCGTTATATTCCAGGAGCGAAAGATAATATTAGATGATATTTACAAATAAAGAAATGGTTGTCATGACAAAATGAATGCGGAAAATTTTGGATTGTCTTATGAAAACTTCATTCCACGCACCGGAATTACGTAATACATTATGATCGTTAAGTAACTTTAGACGAAATCTACATAGAAAAAAATGATTCGAAATGGTATATTGACAAAAAAATGTGGAAAATTTTGAATTGACATATGTAAACAAAAACCATGTGCTGCTATCCGTAATATTTCAGGAGCGACAGATAATGTTAGGTGATATTTATGTACAAGTAAATGGTTCACATTATGAACTCCGTGAAGAATAGGATGTTACTGGGTCATAAAATCGATATGATATATGGACAGAATGAATGTGGAGAGTTTTTAATGGGCATATGAAACTCTCATTCCACGAACCAGTGCTTCGTAACAATTCAGGCTTAATAAATAAAAATAGATGGAATACTTATAGAAAAAAATGGTGCCATTTGTGAACTACGCGATAGAATAATATAAAACAATTGAGTCGACATGATATACTGACAGAATGAATTTGGCAAACTTTGAACGTCATACGCAAACTTCATTCAACGAATCAGAACACCGTAACATTTCAGACTCAATAACTAAGATTAAGTGGTGGAAAAATGGTGCGTATTGTGGACTCAGAATTGAGATGAAAATTACAAGGCCCTAAAATCGATATGATATACTCACAGCACGAAATTCAAAAATTCTGAATAGTCATATGTAAATCCATTTCCACGATCACCGGACCTGATCACTGGAAAATTTCTGGCACGGCAAAAATATTAAATGTCATTTACAAACAATTAAAAGATCATTCATGGCCAATCACGCAATAGGTAAAGTCATGTTAGAAAATACAATCAATATGGCATATTGACAGTAAGAGTATAGAGAGTTTTGAATTGACACATGTAAGCAATATTAGACGATGCTGAAATTCCTAATATTTCTGGCGCGATAGATAATATTAGATGATATTTATGTATAAAGAAATGCCGTTTTTTGCGAATACCACGTTGCGTAGAATAATGAAAGGCCATAAAATCGGTATGAAATATTGACAGAATGACTGTTAATAAATTAGTATGGATATACATAAACAACATTTCAACAACCGGAATTCCGAATATCAAGTTCATTATATCATATTACATGATATTTGCGAACAAATAAATGGCTTTATAACAACAACGAAGGATGTTTCTCGGCCTGATGTCTGACATCGAATGTCGTTTCTCGTCCTGATGGCCAATAACGTATTACTGTTCTCAGCATGTTGGCTAATATCAAAGCATGCTTCTCAGCCTTATCGTTACCATTGAAAGAAGTTTCTTGCCATGATGGCAAGTATCGAAGGACGTTCTTCGTCCGAATGACTCACAACAAAGGTCTCACTTTGATGTCTAACAACATTGGAAGTCTCTCGGCCTGATATCGCCAAAGTTGGTTTCATGTCTTGACGGCTAACATCGAAGGACATTCCTTGGGCTGCGGGTTAACATCGAAAGAAGCTCAGCCTGGTGGCTAAAATCGAGGAACATTTCTCCACCTGAAGACTATCAACGAAGGAAGATTCTCATCCTGATTTGTAACATCGAATTACGTTTCTTGGTCTGTTGGCTAACATCGAATGAATTTTCTCGGCATGGTGGTCAAGTTCGAAGCATGAACTTCGGCCTGATGGCTACCATCAAAATATACGTTTCTCGGACTGATGACTAAAATCAAAGTAGGTTTTTGGCTTGATGGGAAAAATCGAATTACGACTCTCGGCATGCTGTCTATCTATGAAGAAATTTTCTCATCCTGATGCCTAATATCGAAGTACGTTTCTCGTTCTGATGGCTAATATCGAAGTACATTTCCTAGCCTGATGGCTAGAATAGGAGGAATTTCCTTGGCCTGATGACCAACATCGAAAGTAATTCCTAGGCCAGACATTTAAAATCGAATTTCGCTTCCCGGCATGATGGTTAACATCAAAGGTCGTTTCTCGGCCTGACATCTAACATTAAAGAATATATCTCCGTCTTTGAGGATTACAACGAATGGTGATCTTAAGCCTGATATCCAACGTGGAAGTACGTCCTGATGACTGAAATAGAAGTAAGTTTCTCGGCATGATGGCCAACATGGAAAGAATATTTTCGTCATGATAGGTAACATCGAATTACGCTTTTCGGCCGGATGTCTATCATTGAAATACGTTCCTCGGCCTGATGTCTAACATCGAAAGATGCTTCTTGTACCTATGACTAACATAGTAGAGAGTTCTTCTTCCAGATAGCTAACATCGAAGGACATTGCTCCGCCAGATATCTATCATCGAACTAATTTTCTCGTCCTGGATAAAACCGAATATCGTTTCTCTGTTTGATAGGTAACATAGAAGTATGTTTCTCGGCCTGTTGGATAATATATGGGAACACATCTCGGCGTGATGTCTAACATCGATAAACCTTACGAGGGCTAACATCGGAGACAGTGCCTCGTTCGGACGGCAAATATCAAAATACGTTGTACGGCTTGATGACTAACACCGAAGCTCATTCTTCGGCAGGATTTCTAACATCATTTGTCGGCCTGATGACAAACATCGAAGTTCCTTTCTCTACCTGAAAACTAACATCGTATTACGTTAACCCTTTGCGGTCCGCGCTACATTCACAAGTTCGTACCAGCCGGTCGGCACAGATTTCACTAGTCACTTATCCGCTTAGTAGCGTTTACTTTGGAAAACATTTATGACCTTACTAACGTAACGTACTTATGAATTAGTAGATATCATATTAATAAAAAGACAACTCACAAGCTGATTAGTCAGTTCGTGAAAAAAATAAAAAAATATTATTTAGCATTTTCGTTTTAAATAAAAAGTTATATATTGTTATGCAATTCCCATGTTTCGAAACTCACTCAGCCTTCATTTACTAATAATACATAAAGAAAATTTTTGGGCTTTATGTCTAACATTGGAAGCATTTTATCGATATGAATGCTAACTTCAAAGTACAATTCTCTGCCTCTCAGTTAACATCGATGCAAGCTTCTCGTCCTCATGTATAAAATCGTAGTCCGATTCTCTACCTGACTGCTAACCTCGAATGTCGTTCCTAGGCTTCAAGGATAACATCGAATGCCGTTCCTCAAACTGATGACTAACATCGATGGAAGTTACCCGGCATGATGTTAAACATCGAAGTACGATTCTCGGCCTAATAACTAACATCGAAAGAAGTCCGTCCAGATTGTTAACAACGAATATCGTTTCCAGGCGTGATGGCATTTATCATGTCGTTTATCGACGTGATAATTAAAATCGAAGGACGTTTCTCGGCCTGACGTCTAAATCGGAGGAATTTTCTCATCCAGAAGGCTATCATCGAAGTCCGTTTATCGGCATGATGTCTTACCTTGAAAGAAGTTTCTCTGCATGGTTGCTAACATAGAATGGCCAATCTCGAATTGAAGGCTCCGAATGTCTTTCCTCGTTCTTATGGCTAACATCGAAATACGACCCTTGGTCAAATTTCGAATATCGAATTAAGTTTACCGGCCTGATGTCTAACATCAATGTCCGTTCCTCGTTTTGATTGATAACTTTGAAGAATGATACGCGGCCTGATGCCTAACATCGAAGGACGCTTCTCGGCTTGATATATATCAACGAAAATCGTTTCTCGGAATAATGATTAACATCGAAGGAAATTCCTCGTCCTAATAGCACACATCGAAATACGTTTTTCTACCTGATGGTTAACATCGATGTAAGTTTCTCTGCCTGATGGCTAACATCGATAGAATTTCTTTCGGATCAACGGCTAACATTAATGTTAGTTTCTTAGCCTGATGTATAATATCGAAATACGATTCTCGGCCTGATGCTTATCATCGAAGCATAATGGCTAACATAAAACTTTATTTCACGGACTGAAAGCTAACATCGAATATAGTTCCTCGTCATGATGTCTAATCGATGTACGTTACACCGACTGATGTCTAACATCGAAGGACGATTCCCGGCCTGATGGTTTATATGCAATGAAATTTCTCGGAATGATGGCTAACATCAATGATTCGTACTCGGACTGATGGTTAAAATTAAGAGATCTTTTTTTTCCTGACGGCTAATTTCGAATGTATTTACCGGGCCTGATATCTAACGTCGATGTTCGTTTCTCGTCATGATATCTGATATCGTAAATAGTTTCACGGCCTGATGGCTAACATCGAATGACGTTCCTTGGTCTGATGGTTAACATCGAATATTGTTTCTCGGGCAGATGCCTAACATTCAAAGAAGTTCGTTTACGTTGGCTGACATCGAAGTACGTTTCCTTCGCCTGATGACTAACACCCAAGTACTTTTGTCGGCCAGATGTCTAACATTAAATGTAGTTCCTCAGCCTGATGTCTAACATTCAATGTAGTTCCTCAGCCTGATGTTTAACACCTAGCTCGTGTCTGAGCCTGGTGTATGATTTCAAAATCCGTTTTTTCGCCTGATAGTTAACATAGAATTACGTTTCTAGGCCAGATGGCTAACATAGAAGTACTTCTCTAACATCGGAGGACATAACACAGCCTAATGGCAAACATGAAATTCGCTACTCTTCCTAATGGATAATATCGGATGTCGATTTCCTGGCCTAATGGCTAGCATCGAAGGAAGTGTCTCGACCTGCCTATCATCGAAATTCTTTTCTCGCCCTGACATGTAATATCGAAGTTTGTCTTCCTTCCTGAAGTCTAACATCGGAGAATGCTTCTGGGAATGACTGCTAACGTTTAAGTAAGTTTCTGATATAGAACATCGAATGCCGTTTTCCGAAGTGATGGCTAACATCGAAGTAATATTCTGGACCTGATGTCTAATATCGAAGGAAGTTGTTCGAACTGATGGCTGACATTGAAGGACGTTCTAGCCCTAATTTCTAACAACGGTATACGTTTCCTGTCTCCATGGTTAACGTTTACCAGAACAATTGCGAATATCGACTTACGTTTCTCGGCCTGTGGAAAAAAACATCGAAGTACATTTCTCGGCCTGTGGAAAAAAATATCGAAGTACATTTCTCGGCCTGTTGCATAACATTGAAGGCAGGCGTCAGTCCTGATAGCTAACATAGATGTGCGATAATCGGCCTGATGTCTAGGATTAAATTATGTTTCCAGCCTGATAGCTAAAATCGAAGGAAACTTCTTGGCATGATGGTGGGCATCGAAAGAATTTTCTTGGCCTGATGTGTAACAACGACCGACGCTTCTCTGAGTGATCGCAAACATCGAAATAAGTTATGCGGCCAGATCGCAAATATTATAGGACATTTCTCCGCCTGATGGCTAATATCATAATGAGGATAGCTTCTCAATGTCTAACATCGAATATCACTTACCCGTCTGACATATAACATCGAAGTACGTTCCCCGGCCTGATATCTAACATCGAAGGGCGTTTGTCGGCCTGATTTCTCACATCGAACATCGTTCCTCGTCGAAGATAAATAACATCAAATAACATGAACATCGTTCATGTGCCTGACTGCTGTCATCAAGATTCTTCTCTCGATATGATGTCTGACATCTTAAGCGGCTTGACGGCCTAATGTATAACATCGAAGAATCGTTATTCGACCTGATGCCTAAGATCGAAGGAAATTTCTCTGCCTGATACCTAACATCGATCAACGTTATTCGCCTGATGGCTAACATCGAAGAACTGTTCTTGTTCTGATGGCTTACATCGAAATAAATTTCTTGTACTGATTGCTAATATCGAATTATGCTCCTCGGCCTGATGGATAACATCGAAGTACGTTTTTCGATGTCTAACATGGAAGGACGTATCTCGGACTGATGGCTAACATTGAATGTCATTTCTCGC